>OZ021728.1:96214454-96451537 GCA_963978545.1 Linyphia triangularis
TCCCAGCGTTAAGCAGTCTATCCAGTTGTTTATCTATATCGATGGTTTAAATAAGTTGTGAAATCTATAATAGCGCAGGAATAATTTCCATATGTTGAGTGGCCTCAATTGAGTTGTGCAAACGGAAAGATTGTAAAAACAGATTGATGTACTGTTAATAATTGAATTCATATTAACAAATATCGATCGACCAGATTCAGAAGTAAAACGGAAATCCATACTGCAGTTGCTTAACTTAGTGGCTGAAATGGGGGATAAGGAAATGGTTTTGCACCATCTTTCCTTTATTGCGGACTTCTCGTTAGTTCTTAATTAAAATATATTGTATTTGGTTGAGTATCAAAACTCGTAATTTAATTATCTTTAGAGACATACAAATTAATTTATATTATTAATTTATAATATCACTTTATAATTTTTTTCCGTTTAAGACTTCTTCATTTTTACTCAAAAATCCCAAATGCTGCGTTTCCATTATGTAATAAGATATAGAACATTTTGCTTTAATGTTTAAAATAACTTTTTGATTAACAAAAGAGTTTTATTTAAAAAAAAAAAAAGTTAGAATACTTATGAAAAAAAGCGGGTTCCCAAGGGTTCGGTTACTTAATACGTAGGTTGTAGAACCAAACAAATGTCATTTCGTAGCTGGGGGCGTGGAGAGAGGAGGAGGGGGTTGCGGGGTGGTACTATCTCGTTATCTCACCAAGTTCCAAATGACATAAATGAAGATGTTGTTGTTGAAAAAGATACGGCGCAGTATTACTTTAATGTAACCCCTGTGCTACAAAACTTTAACCAATACAAATTTGCTGATTTGTATTCAATCAAGCTTTTGTTTCCTTCCAAGTGGTTTCTTCCCAGTTTGTTTCCTTTACAAGTTGTTTCCTTTACAAGTTGTTTCCTTTACAAGTTGTTTCCTTTACAAGTTGTTTCCACCCTTTCGGTACTTTTAATGTTTTTGGTAGGTGCGCAACAAGAAAATTTCTGTGGGAGAGGTTTTCAATCAAAGATTGTTCCTGTAATTTCTCTATAAAAACGTCTTACTACAGAATATTTTCATCCCATATTTCTCACAGATCAATATTTTTACTGTTTCTTTATGCCAAAATATTAAAATGTTTTTTACCAGTATTCGAGCTTAACAAAACGCCACAATTGTGAGACTACATTTTATCTAAATCCCGTATTATACATATCATTTACATTGTAGATTAATTTGATTTTTTTTTGCTTGTTTAAATTCAATTAGAAAAATATTAATAGTTTTAATAGTGATGCTTGAAATGCAAGGGTCATCCATGTAGCACTGATACATTATTAAAACATTTGGGAAATGAAAATAATTTTAATTGAAAATTCTTATTAGATCTAAGTAGACCAAAAATAAAGTATAACGTTAATTTTTTTTTAATATTAGGAGAGTTAGTACCCTCTATACCAGTAATGCTAATTTCGCATATTTTCATGTACCTTTTCCTCAGAAAGTTATTGACATAGAAGCCTAATTTTTTTTCAATGCATTTAGCAGACACTTGTTATTCTACTTGAAGTTACCTTTTGATTGCGATTCATTTACTTTTTTTCCCCCTTCTTTTTTTCTAAATGAATTTTTGTGAAAGTCTCTCAAATTTGTTAAAAATTACAAGGCAAAACAAAAAGTATTTTTAAAATAACAGCAAAACCTCACTTCAGTATATATAGATATACAAAAGGAATACGTGGTACAAAATTTAGGAAGATAGTTTGTGTAGTTTTGAGAAAAATGCATTTTAAAGAAAATTTTACCTATTTACCAATTCAACCAATTTGTTTTCAAAAAATATTTAAAAATACTTCTAGTTGAGGTACTATTACAAATGAGGTATCCTTTTAAAGGGGAGAATTTAAATTTTGATAAACAATAATAAAATCAAAATCGATTATTTATAAATTTTAGGGTACCAACTCTCCTTTTAAGAAATTTACAAATCCGTTATTTACTTTAAAGTTCTTGGACCTACTAACTACCTTAGTGCTATATATGATAGGCTTACTCTATCTGAACGATGGTAAATTAAAAAAGTATTCTTTTAAAATTATTTAAGATTAAGTGGTGTTTATTAATATTCACAAGAAAATATAGGGTTTTTGGGGTCCTGGTGTGGGAAGGGGAGAAGGGGGGGGGGGGGGGTGTCTGACACTAAAAATCCTCTCCTTCATTGCACGCCTGGTTTTTGGCGAAGATATTTTTAAAAACTTGTTATTTGTCGCATCACTTTTGGTACTCTTTGGCAAATCCGATTGCAACTATTGCTTTTGTATGATACGCTTTCAAATTTTCCCATTTTACCTAAAGCCCCGTTAAGAATCTTTTCACAGATTGTGATTAACCAACAACCACAAGGGTGACATTTCCATTTTAATTTCACTGCCTCGCCAACGACTTACAATGACTCCCAAAAGTGTTCGTACACTTCAACATTTTAGTCAAACACCGCATTATCCATCTTAAAAATTAATAATTCAGAATAGGATTTTTTTTAAAATAATATCTCTATTAATTTCATCTTAATAAAACGACATAAAATATGTTTAATACATAATAAAACTACATAAAATATGTTTAATACATAATAAAACTACATAAAATATGTTTAATACATAATAAAACTACATAAAATATGTTTAATACATAATAAAACTTTTTTTTTAGATAAATCATTAATATTAAAGTAACACATAAAATATCGCCTAAAAGTCTTCGAACACTTACAATTTTTTTTTTATTTTTACAAATTAGTATTTATTGCAATATTTTAGTAAATTAGTAATTCGTTAGGTATTTTTTTAGCATTCCTAACAGCTTCTAAGCGTCTGGGCATAGATTTCAGTAATTTTTTTTTTTTTTTTTTAATTCTGTATCAATCCACAAAACAATAATTCAAGTTAATATTCAAATGCAAACTACATAATTTTTTCTGCAAATTTTTAAACTGTACGAAGACTTTTTGGGAGACACTGTAACTCCGACAGTTCCACTCTCCTTCATTTCTTGCAGCCGCTTCCTGAAGAAAAAGATAGCCAGAAAACCATTCCTAATAAGATCTCCTAGACGAGAATAAGAAAGTTGAATGACCCGATCGTAAACACAACTCTTGAAGTGACCTCGACGCGGGCAAAAAATAAAAAGCTCACGTTTTTATACCTGCCCACCCTCTTACACAATCGAAAGGTGAACTGCGAAAAGAAATGGACTCCGCCCATTTCACGGCGCCCGAGGAATGTCAAGAGAAGTATTCAATAAAACGCCACAGACAACAAGGGTGACCATATTAATTTTTCTAGAGGAAGATTGAAAGAATAATCATTAAGTAAATTGTTAAATATTGTTACCTCGAAATACTGCATATTATATGCATGAAAACGATGATTGTTGATTTAGAAACTTGATCACTAAATTCACTATTTGTGATTCTATTTCCTTGATATCAAAGGGATAAAATTACATACAGTGTGGTTTGTTTTATTCTGCAACTGTTAAGAGCGGTTTGTATAATGTGGTAATAAATATCTTTATAAGATTTAATACTCAGATTATTGGGATCAAAGGCAAATTATAAAAGAACAAACATTAAGTTATTATTGTTTAAAGCAATTCACCAATGACGCTTTGAAGATTAGATCCACAAAAATCACAAGTTCTATCCAACAGAATATCAAAAATTTGGTATAGCTGTAAACTGCTTCGAATTTCATTATAAACATTTTGAACGTTTATGTAATCTCCCAAAAAAGCACCTAGACATTATAAATTAAACTCTCTTAGTAAAATGGTCAACCAGAAAAAGTTATGAAATCTATGTTTGCTGCCAAGCGACCCGGTTTGATTTCTTTAGGGTACTTGTACAAAATGAATTAAATTAGGATTATTGGGAGGAACTCCCATTTACAATTAGTACTTAACAGGTTAGAGTTATTTCAAAATAATCTCATTTCATACGTTTGAGGTATTTTGTATCCATTGCACTGAATTGAGATTAATTCTATAAAAACTGTAACCTGGCAAGTACTAATTGCCAAAGGAGGCTCTTCCCAATAATACCAATTCAATTCATTGTGTATACAAGTACCCCAACGAAACTAAACGCAGTCAAGCATTAGATTTCACAACTTTTTAAGCTTGCAATTTAATTGAAAAATAAGTAAACTTTACTTAATTTCTTATCACACGGTTTTAATAGTTCAACATAAAGTTAAAGTCACTTTTAAAATTTAGCAAAAGAAGAGTATCCGAAATTCGTTGACCCATTTTAACCAGTCATTACCCTGACTAAAATTCCCAACTTCTGGGATTATTTCTTTGGGTGGTATAGACCCTCGTACGCCTTTCAATAATACTAAAGGTACATCCGCTAATGAAGCTGAGAGGAATAAAAAGAATGGCCAAAATTTATCAAGCAGTTTGAGCTTTTGCCGCCTCCAGTAGTACAAATAATTTGGTCAATATTGCTCGGCCAACCCAGATGTGGAACGATGTTGCGGATCTTGGCCAATCTCGCTCAATGCTGGATACTGAAAGCTTTGGTATGTTGATGCACAGTTTTAAAATATCTTTTTATAATATTCACGGAGAGTTATCAAAAGCGTTTCGTGATGGCATGTTTATTTAAAAAACATCGTATTGTGAGATGATGTTTGAGTTTCGGCCACGATTGGTCAATATTCCAAAAAAATCTTTATTAGTGTGACACAAAATTGTAGAACAGAAAATTTGTTCAACACACACACACACACACACACACACACACACACACACACACACACACACACACACACACACACACACACACACACACACACACACACACACACACACACACACACACACACACACACACACACACACACACAAAACTTTTGCAGAACTTTGTAACATTTGATTTTTTGTGACCTTTCCTATATAAGTTGAAAACTAAGTTATTCATCTCGTTTTGTATGACAGTAAATATGCTTCACAACATTATTCAACCAAGTGTCGCTTTAGTGTGCCCCTGCATCTTAAAGAAAAAGTTGCACACTTTATTTGACTTTTTAATAATGTTTTTCAAGGTTTAAAAAAAAAAAAAAAAAAAAAAAAAAATGACAGTGCATAAAAACAAATGGAAGTCCTTATTTAAAGTGCTGTATAGATAATGCGGTCATTTTAAAAACTATTTTTTTTAACAAGCAGCTTAATGGATATCTTGATAAGCAAAAATCCCTTTTAATTGTTTTTAATTTTGAATAAAGGATATCATACGAACAACTTCTTTTTAATCTTTTTTTAGACGGCAAAAATCTCGGGACTTTTCCTCAAACTGTTCATTGCGTAGAAGAATTGAAGACGGAAGAAAAGGCTTAAAACTTAAAGGTAATTTAGACATTTTTGATTTTACATATACATAATTTTCGCATAAATTGAACTGAAATTATTCATTTTATTGAATTATACATGCATTCAAAGCACATACATAAAAAAAAAAGTTGAACAACCATTTCAGTTAAAAAAAAAAATCTATTCTTCAAACTTATATCCAGTTAAATTGTTCAATCAAAAGGCGTTATTAGTCTCTGATAAAAATAGTAAGGTAGACACAATACCGAAGGAGAAGAAAGATTAAATGCTTTAAAAAATGTATGTTTGGAAAAGATGAAAATCTAATTACTGCCCCTTTGTAGAAAGTAGTTTCTAAATACACTGGGCTTGAAGATTGTAACATAGCAAGTATAGGGCATGATCCTTACTATACGACTTCCTCTTAAAATAAATGTGAGTTTGTGTTTGAAATTGAACAATCCTAAGTTTCAGCAACCAGGAGTTAAAGTAATTATTTCCCCTTGTACTGTGCTCTTATAGAATATCAATTGTAACTTCCGTTCCTCTTCACCTCTTTGACCGCAATTGCACCCGAATTGGTTTCAGTAGATCGATATCCGTCTAAAATGGGACAATGAGAGACGGAAGGGAATTTGTTTTGGGGAAGAATTTTCTTTTTATTACTGTATGTGTGAAATAGTTTTAAATAGTAATGGGTTGAACTTTCCGAATGAACTATATACAGGGGAGTAGTTGGGGGGACGCAATGGAACGGTGTTCAGTAACTTTAAAAGGGTGCGTCAAATGAAAAATGTTCAGATCATTAATTTCGAGTTTAATAATGTTTATAAAAATTTAAATTTTTTTCTTTCAAATGATGCCTCATTTGTAATTATATCTTATTTCAAAGTATTTTTTAATTATTTTTTGAAGTAAACCAAATGTAGGTATTTAATGCATGATTTTTTTTTAACTTCAAAACCGAATTTCTCGAAATGCCGTTTTTTCATATTTGGAGGAACATAGCTTAAAATCTATTTGACATAAATGCTTGAAATTTTTTGTACATGTTTCTTCAATGTATTAAAATACTTTAACACGAGGAATTAATGAAAAGTAGTATACTTTAAAAAAATCCTTTATATGCATTGTTAATTTTTATATTCATTAACACAGAGCTGAAATCAAAAACATTTCGATCAGCAAAATGTTTTCGGCAAACTACTTTTCAGAATTCCTTTATTGAAAATGAAGGTGAATTTATGCTCTCGCATCCAAATATCATTTATTTATTTATTTAATAAAAAAATTGACAACAGGAAAGAGTTTTAACAAGGATCGGTTCAATGATATTTTAGCGCGATTGGTGATGGCAAGTTGGTTTATTACTACTCCGTGAAAGCGACCTTTTAGTGACAGTAACAGCTCCAAAATTTTATAGAATGTATTGTTATCGACATTGAACCTTTCTGCCAAGTTTCCGATTGGATGACAGTAAGGGGGTTAATTAGGCGTCCGCAGATTCCGCTCCCAACGAGAAACACATAAAATAGAAGTTAATAATAAGGATTTAAAAAGGGTCGGCTTCTCTGGATTAGTGATGACAAATGGTGACATCGAAATTTAAAACTCATCCATCAATTTCTCCTATGTAAATATTTTTTATTGTCAAAACTATTTTAAAACTATTTTAAAACTTTTTTGATGTAACAATTAAAATGTTTTAACCTTTGAAAACAAAAGTTGTTTCAATTTTAATAATAATAATAAAAAAATGCAATACAATTAAAACTGGAATCATTGAAAGTCGTATCAGCGATAAACAGTGGATTGTGTAACATTATTCTGGAGTCTTTTGGGGCTACCATATTTGTAAGTTTATCGCTTTTCCTGACTATCGCCAAAATGATTAAAAACATAACCTCGTAGCAATATGTTGGATACAATCGTAGTAACCTTGAGTAAGTAACAAATATACTAAAAATAAGTGAAAATAATCTTCAATTCGTGATAATTATGGAATAAAAAATATGTAAATTTTTTTTTGTAAAACCCCTGCGGCTTTTTTGTTTCAATGGAATGTTGCCGAACAACATTGTGTGTTATTAAATACATTATTTATTTAGAGATTGCTCTTGAGTTAAGTTTATCGATGAGCAAGTTGAAGATTATATGCATTTATTTAAGGGCAATGTTATTTAAGTTCAAGCGAGTTAATTAAGTATTATTTTTAAGCATGTTATTTAAGGTTTTTCTGAGAAAAAGTGGATTAAGTCGTTGAAGATTAAATGCATTTATTTAAGTGTAATGTTATTTAAGTTCAAGCGTGTTAGTGAAGTATTGTTTGTATGTTATTTAAGGTTTTTTCTGGGAAAATGTGGATTAAGTTTGACCTCAAGAGATAATTGTTTTTATCTTACGCATGTTGGTATAACAGTTTTTATTGACAGAAATCGGATGCTTTAAAGGCTAAAAGTGTGTATATCGGCAAAAGGGGAGGAGTGTGAAATCTTGAACTTATCGCTGTCAAAAACACTAAAAATTCGAAAATGTGGCAAAGACACTCCCCTCTTCACCCCAACAACCATCATAGCAGTTTTTCTTTTCAAGTATATACTACTATAGGCAGAGTTCGCCAGTTAAATATTTCCAAAGGGTATTTTCACTCCCTCTCTAAATTTTAAGGGGTATCTTTTTAAACTCAATTTTTTAAAACTGAAGCAAAATAAGTTTTTCGACAAAATGAATTACAACAATAACAGTGATGCACGATCGCGATTTCATGTATCAGAGCGGAAATATGCTTTTTAAAAGGCTTACTAAAAACACTTGATGGTTATAAACATTAAACTAACTATTAACCCCAGGGCAGTAGACAGGAGGGTAGAGGGAGAGCCGACGAGACACACCCCTCCCATCTCCCCCGAATTTTTTTTTGTGTAACTATTTAATCAGATCTTCGACCAGAAGCCCTCCCCCCCCCCCCCACCCGCTTCCTCGAAAAAAAAGTCTTGGCTTCTGGCTTGATTAACATTATGCTGTTCGGTGACGTCACGTTGGTGTCGGGCAAATGCCGGAGATACATCGAAAATTAATGGGAAAATGCTAGCAACACTACAAAAATTATCGCGCAAATGACGGAGAAGTAAAACTTGACTATTTAGGATATCCAAAAAGCCTCGAAAAAACGCCTTAAGATAGGCATAGGCGAAATGATCTGAACCAGTCCTGTAGGAGCATTTATTAAAAAAAAAAAAAAAAAAAAAAAAAAAAAAAGTTAAAAAAAAAATAATAAAGAAAAAGAATCCTGATTAGACGTGCGGACGACGTAATGTTAATCTAGATTTTCCATGAATTCACGCATGATGTTACCTTTTTTTCTATTTTGAGCAAGAAGGGATGGTAAAAAGACGGTGAAATACAATTAATCAAGGAATGGTGGCACTTAGAAATTGTGAGACGGCCACCTACAATCCACCTACTAATGACGCACGTGATATCAGTAGCCATTCAATGACTTCAGTCTGTCACTGGTGTGTGTGAAGCACTTTTGCACATGAATGCGCATGCGTGACGGACAATTTCGTGGGATTCCGTTGGAAAAGAAACCAACATTTTTAATTTATTTTAGAAAAGGACGCTATTTTCAAAAGAAAACGGCAGGGAGGTAGTGCCCCCCCCCCCTTTGAAAAACGGCTAGGATGATCCCTGATTTTATAAAATGGATTATTTTTAAAAATTTAACTTTGATGTGCCGATGCGTGAATTCACGCATGAGGTTAATTCTATGGGGTGAAATTGATTTTCAATGAGAGTTCAAGCATATTTCAAGCATTTTGTCGAACTCTGCCCATAGACTATGCTACATCAAAAGTTATTACAAAAACGTTAAAAAATTTTGCGCTTTATAATATAGCCTAATTTATGGAATTCAACTTCAAGGATCAAAGTTCTATATCGCGTATATTATTGCAAGAATACTCTGGTCAATTTGAAATGAAATGCCATGGTGTTTTTTTTTTCCCCTTTCTATTAGCTTTCCAAAAACTAATAAAAGTCTTAAAAATTGTGAAATAGTACCGAGATTGCTTTTTACCTATTCTTCTATGCGATGCCTCTAAATTCATCGAACACTAAACGCTGTTAATTAAGCTTCCAATATTTCCCGCAAATTAGTCTCTTGTTTTTTATCTTAGTACATCAGCTTTCATTGGTATTTCTGAATTTTTTTTTAAACATTTCCCAGGTAGTACATCCGCATTGGCTAATGTCGGCTACAGGGGTTCTGGATTATCGACCAATTCTGGCAGAAACTCGAGCATCGTTCCAAACTACCTGATTTAAAAAAAAAAAAAAAAAAAAAAAAAAAAAAAAAAAAAAAACACGTTGAAACATCAGAAAACATGTTGTTTAGCTCTCCGTCCTTTCTTATATTTCAATTTTAAAACTGTGCATCAACCTTTCGAAACTTCCGGTTTATTTTATTCAGCATTGGACGAGATTGGCCAAGATCCGTAACAACGGCTGATTTTCAACAATCCACATTGGAATTGGCCGACGTCGAGCGATATCGGCCTGATTTGTGCTTCTGTGGTTTGCCGGTGCAGTTGACGATGGGGTTACAATCCTTGCTTAATATTACGACAATCCATCGTTTCGTAAGAGATGAGCAGCCGGAAAAGAACAGGTTCACGCATTCTCTTTCGTCACCCATTCACCCTCATATTTCTATTCGTGAAGAATAAGAAATTGTCCAGAGGGTAGGGAGGGAGAACAGTTTCGAAATGTAACTTGTTTGAGGCACAAGATGAGGCGAAGGAAATCGGTAACCTCTTCTAGAGAAATGAATGGGGCATATTTCTTGTTAGGAATAGCTAAACTTGCGTTGGAGATTTTCTGGCGTTGTACTTTTACTACAAGAGGACTGTTTTGTGCTGAAACATCATTAGAGCAGGATTACTGAGAGGGACTACCCTAGCTTCTTGGTGGAGGGGCTAACCTTCCCCTTGACATTTGAGGAGATGGTTAGTGCCTCCACCAAGAAGGTCCAACATATCTGTCAGAGAAGAAGTTATTATATATCTTTAAGGGTTTACTTATTATATTTACGTACATAATATGTATAATTTAAAGCAAGTTCTGTTTCGGTTTTTACAATTTGTTTCAGATTATACTCAGGATATGGAATTTTCATTTTAACTGAGGGAGAGAGGGGTGGGGATTCTACTTTCTTGAGAACACGGAACAGGAAGAACAAAATATTTCATTCGTGGAGAAAAAAAACAAAAAAAAACATATTGCAGAACAGATTCCGCTGTACTTTTAGTATTATATATATATATATATATATATATATATATATATATATAATTGACTTTAAAAGTAAAATAAACGTATTGCAAAACAGGTTCCGCTGTACTTTTTGTAGTAAAAAACATTGACAATAAAAATAAAATAAGCATATGGCCGAACAGATTCCGCTGTACTTTTTGTAGAAAAGAAAAGAAAAGAAAACAAAAATGACACTAAAAATTAATAAGTAATAATTATTAAATAATGCATGAAATTATAGAATAAAAGGTAAAAGGATTTACTTGCTTCAATACAATCCTTTTAATTATATTTAAAAAGAAAAAATTTGATATATCTATAAAAGAATGAGTCTGTGTTCTATCCTTGTCGCTTTATGAAAAGTGACTTTTTCTAGGCGCACAACTTTGAAATTTTAAATATAACTAATTTTGGCCTTTTAATAGTGCTTTTGACAAATAGAATCTTACAATTTTAATTAGTTGTTATTAACATCATTTTTTAAAGTTATGTTTTTTATCAACATTATTGGCTTCTATTATTGACTTCAAATAGAAGTATAGAGCACTTAAATTTTTAACATGAGTAAGGAGTGTAGTTTTAGCCTTAAAATTTTGATTTTTACAAACAAAATGTTAATTTTTTATTAATTAAAAAAAAAAAATTGTTTTTCTCATTGCTTTTTTATTATATTGTTTTTCTTGTATAAAGCGACTTCAAATAAGAGTAGTACTTTGAAATTTTAAACGTAAATAGTTAGGGCCTTTTAATTTTCTTTTTATAAAGAAGTTAAAAATTTTCTCAGAGGGGCGAGTGGGTTTTGTATTATTCAACGAGGAAATGTTGTTTGTTTTGTGATAAGTGAAGCTTTATTAATTATAAAGGTTTACGTAGCAATTAATCTTTTAGCGAATAATTATACTTGCGTAGCAATTGACTTCTCAGCGAGAGAAGCAGGCATATGGAAACGTCCCTGGTATTAATTTATTTACATAATATTATATTTAATAATTTGTTTACTTTCATTTATTCAAATAAACCATAATTATTCTTTCTCCCCATTCTCTTCCAGTACATTTCCTAAATAAATTTTTAAAAAATAACCGATATGAAGTTATTGAAATTTTTTAAAAAGCTTAAAAGATAATAAAATTTCATCCAACTCAATTTATTTTATATTTTTAATATAGTAGTTACAAATAAAATATATTTGGTGCTGCCATCTGTTGAGAGTAAATTAAACCAATACACATACATTTAAATGTGGACTTCTGGACGATTCCGAATTCGATATTATGGATGCATCAATTTTACCAATCTTTTATCCAATTTAACATCTATCACCAATCGGAAAACTCAGTAGTTAAGGTTACAGCTTATTATATTGTCAGGACCGTATTTTTTGGTATGTTGTATCATTCATAGTTCGAAGTGGGGCCAACGGTGTCGTATCTGAGTGTTCTTAAAAAGAAGAAGAAGGGGGGGAAAAAAACTATTTGTTTCTCCAAGATGTATGTTAGCTTTAGACTTGTAACTTATATGTTTCCTTTTCCTATCAGGTGAAGAAAAGGAATTGTATAAATTGCAAAGTATTCTGTGAATTGTATTGCTATTTACCTATAGATTGCATAAGTATTTGCCTGATACTTATACCTCCTAAAAAATGAGTATTGATTTTCTAATATATTTCTTACTATCTACTAATCAAGAAAGTAATTTTAAATGTTGTAATCGAATGTTACATTGTTCATGGATTTTAAGTCACTTTTAAAAAGGTTGGGTGATCTAGTCTAGTCAAATGGAATTCTTGTCATGTCTGACCTTTCAGCCAATTGGACAGGACAGAATACTTTGCCTCTATTCATTTTCTTCATCTCATATGAAAAGGAAACATATACTTTACAAGTTTAAAGCTAGCATACAATTTGGAGAAACAAATACACATCCATTATTCTCATTTTTATTTATCTTCTCCTTGCGACTAATAGTTTTTTTTTCTTAAGAACACTACACTCAGATGCGACAACGTTCGCCCCACTTCGAACTATGAACGATACCAACAAAATCATGTGATGAAGCTTTAATGTAATATACGAACTATTACGAATCGTATCGTTCGTTCGCATCGTTTTGTAAAATATTTGTTAATTAATTAAAAAATTAATTAAAGAAGAACAAATTAGAGTTTTAACATTATTTTTGTAAAAGGTTCAATTAGAAGCCAAAAACTACTAATGTTGAAAATTTCAGAGCTCTACGCCTATTTTAAGTAGCTTTCCATAGATCCACAGTCTCTCTGTTTTATTATTATAGATAAATATGTCAAAAAAATCTTCGTGAATTAAATTACACTCGAAATTGTACTAAAGGGGATATAAAAAATTCAATCGACTTTAGCTGTTAATGAAAAACCTTGCGAGGGGTGGACGATCACTGCAGCAATTCCCATTTTGGGGAAAAAAGACATTAAAAAAGAGAAATGTTGCCAAAAATACTAGATATTTGTTGTATAAACGTTGTATTTTCTTTGTTGAAGTGTATCAATATTTTGCAACTTGCCCGATTTTTTCCACAGAATTTCGTAATACTTCCAAATATCTAAAAAATTAATTTTTAAAGATTTAAATTTGTAAAAAATTCCTCAAGAGTACTTTAGTCGACTTAGAATAAAAATGTTTGATAATTTTCGATCTTTTTTGCCAATTGTGTACCCATATTTACCATCTTCAATTACAATGCAGTATGAGCTAATATTGATTTATTAGATTAACATTTAGTACGTTATTATAAGAATAAAAAAAGAAAAAAAAAAAAAAAAAAAAAAAAAAAAATCAAGGGTGTAAAATTAAAACCGAAGAAATTCAATTATTATTTGAAAAATTTAAATTTTTGTAATCTTTAACATTTTCATACTAATTGCGGAACGTGTAAATATTAATTTATCGGAATAAAATTTGGTATACACTAAAAATGGGTAAAAATGAAATAAAATGGCAGGGAGTTAAAATTATTTAAAATTGGATAAAATTCCATTTTTGACCCCCATACAAAAACTACTTTACTGCCATATTGTACCCTATCTAATGATACGCAACGGGTTGCCCAAAGTTGTGAACAGATGACAGATTTGGGGCAAAGTAGATAGTAAGATCTCTATGCTGATTGGTAGCTTTTTCGACTTGATGACAATCTTGAAATTAAAGCTTGAGGTCAGTATATTTGGCTGCGGTGAGAATTTAATGGCAGAAACTGGCAGCCGGAAGCTACTATAAGATAGTCCACCCAATCCAACACATCCGCTCTTCTTTTCAGGATATTGGCAACAATGTATCCAAATTAGAGTAGTAACAGTACAGAAGCAGGCGGGTGTGATCGCAAGTTATAAATACTTAGACGTCTCGTAGGCATCCTGTTGATCGAATCTTTCTTTTAGCGGACGATGTTCTTGTTCCGAGGAGCACCAACTTCAGCCCATCTCCAGGCCAAAGAAAGAGACAAGGCAGCTGAGCAACTCAGTGACTATGGAAAAGCCCATAAGGTGAGTGAAAAGCGGAATATCAAATGAATCCCAGTAAGATCCGTGCGTGAACTCATCGATTGCTGTGTTTTCACTGTAAATAAAGTTTTTTTGGGGCAACTTAGACTCTTTGGAATGAGATACACAACAAATTTCTTTGTCAGGGAACCGATTTTGTTTTTACAACTTTTATAAATTGTTTTCTTTCCAGAATTATTTCGGATTAATTTTTATTTTTCATAACAGCGATTCTTGTGTGTATCATAACGAACTTAATGAACGCCAAAAAGAAAAAATATGTATTGCATTTAACCGTTGTAATCCCGATAGAAACTGCTTCAAAGCAAAAGCATTAAGTTAATATAGTGAATAGAATTTGTGAACGAGGCAAAATACTACATGCATACCAATATTTAACTTTAGTAAGTTAAGGGCAATGTTCAAAATTGGAAATTGGAATTGCTTTTGCAAAAAAATATACCAAGCGACACATTTTTAAAATTTGGGTAATGGGTATCGTTGAATTTCTTTTGTCGTACAATTTTAAAATCAAAGCGTGTTTTTTATTAAAAACTGAAAGACATAATTGAAAAGCAAATAAGTGATATTCATTGTACAGTTAATTTTCAAGAGCTCTGACTAGAGATTTTTGTTCCAGCTCTAAAATATTTCACTGGATAAGATTTTTTTTCACTCTTAAATATTTCAAGTTGATTTTGTTCGCACTTTATTTATTATGTTTGTATTTATACTTTGCTATACGTAAATATTAATTTTTGTATAAATGTGTTCATTCACTTATGCATCGATCTTAAAAAAAAGTTTCAATGAAAAATGTCTGACTGTTGATTTTCTTTTTACTCTTCTTTTGTGCTGAACAAATAAGATACTTATTTATTGATCATGATAATCAGTAAGAGGAGATGGGGAGGTTTAAACAGACGAAATTATTGGTTTTGCAAATCTAACCATCTCGCGGATAAAATAAATCGGAGAATATCAGTTTCGAGCTATCGAGTATCATTAATTGTGGCCGACTAACACATTCGCTGTCGAACACGTATCAGTGCGGTTACTTCCCAGTAGTCTGTCCTGATCAGACTACACCCGATTGGAGTTTCCGTTTATGCTGGAAATAACTGAAGTAACAAAATAATATTTGTCACGTGACATAAATATCAGATACATCTTGTCTTCCTCTATAAGTGTTGGTGGGAAGAATAAAATAAGATCCAGTCTTGATAAGGCAACGTTTCTTTAACGTCAAATAAAAAGAACCACACACATTGGAACATATCACCAAGAATATATATACGCACACAAGTAGAAAAGAAATTTGCATAGACAGTTATAGTGAATGCAGTTAACAGTTAAATATTCCTAGACCGACAACCAATTTAAAATTACCATCATACGGCCCCATCGGTCAAGGAATATGGCAGATATACATAATAAGTATTACAGTGCATAAATTTCATTTGTTACCAATTCAAATTTAGTTTTTAACAAAGGTTTCGTTAAGAAATCAGCTAAATTATTCTGAGATTTAACAAATTTTAAATTAAATACTTGATCATTTAACAACTGTCGTACAAATTGGTATTTGATGTCAATGTGTTTTGTTTTGACACTTTCTTGGCCATTCTTTACAAAAAATATTGCAGCTTGGTTATCACAAAATTGTATAGGAACAAAATTTGGAGTTAAATCTACCTCTTGTAGAATTCGTTTGTACCATAAAAGTTCTTTAACACACTCTGTTAAAGCTACGAACTCCGATTCCATGGAACTGAGAGCTATTTATCTTTGCTTTGATGATTTCCAAGCTATCGGAACACCACAAAAATAAACCAAATAACCTGTAACTGAGTACCTTTTATTGAGGTTACACCCCCAATTAGCATCAGAATATGCGTAAAGTAAAGAATTATTTCTTAAAGATAAACTAATTTTATGGTCTTTAGTTTGAAAAACATAATTTAGAATATCCACAATAATAAGCCAATGCTTATAGGTATATCCATTGTTAAATTGAGCCATTGTGTTTACTGCAAACTCAATGTCTGGCCTAGATCTATTCGATAAAAATGATAAACAACCAATTATTGAACGATATGGGTATTTTTTCCATTAGGTAATTTTCCTCAATTTCATTATCTGGTAAAACACAACCGATTTTAAAAGGCAAACTTGGAAAGCTTTTTGGTAATTCTTCAAATCTTCGCTATAATTTATCAATGTAAGTTGCTTGATGTAAATAAATATTACCGTTTATTTCTTCAAAATTTACTCCTAATAAATATCTGATCTTTCCTAACTCAGTTATATCCAATTTAGATTTAATCAAATAAATTGCCTCATCTAATACCTTTTCATTTTCCCCAAAAATAACCATATCGTCAACATAAACCACAAGTATAACATTTTGATTCAACATATAGGTACAATTAACCCACTTCAATTTTACAAAATCTTCTAACAATTTATTTAGCGTATTATTCCAATACCTACTAGACTCATGTAATCCATAAATACTTTTGCGTAGTAAACACTTTATTTTCAGCTCCTTTGGCTACATGACCAACTGGTTGTTCCATATAAACCTCCTTGTCTAAACGTCCATACAAATAAGCAGCTTTAACATCCAGTTGAGCATGTCTCCAACTCAACATTGAAACTAACAATACAAAAAGAAATTTGATTATTGAAAAATTTACAACGGGTGAAAAGACATCACTGTAGTCTATTCCCCTAGTTTGAGAATAACCTTTTGCTACTAATCTAGCTTTAAACTTTTTAATATTATTCTTTTCGTCCCTTTTAGTCGAAAATATCCACCTGCTGCCTATAATTCTAGCGTTTGGTGGTGGATCAACCAAATTCCAAACTTCCCTTTCACGCATAGTCTGCAATTCTTCTGTCATTGCCCTGTCCCAATGTGCTTTATTAGGCGAATTTTGCGTGTCTTGAAAAGTTTGTGGCGATTCAATCATATACAGTTCTTCCTGAAAAATATCACTCAAATGATTATCTATAAATTTTGAGTCATTTTCAAATACCAAATTAGATTCTTTATTATCAACTTCAGTCGTTGTCGTTTTAAAATCAAACTTTTCAGGATTAAACAAAATATTGTTTAGTTTACAATATTTTTCTGCATCATTTAAAGATCGTAATCTTTCATTACTTCCAGGCGGATAGTAATAAACATCGATTCTATCACTATTATTTCTCGGCCTTTCAACTCTATTTCAATTACTAACATCTAGAGGTAACATTTCGGTCTTAACCGGTAAATCGTTAGTAACATCAGATACAGTCTTAATGGGTTGAGTGTTAGTAGTTTCAATAACATCAAGATCAGAATCACAATTGTCCAACAAAAAATGCACATTACTACATACATTTGTACTTCCGAATAAACTAGATACCCCTTTTCTGTTTTCATCTATATATACATGAATTGTTTCCTCCACAGTACGTTTCTTTGGAATATAAATTCTATAGCCCTTGCGTTTAGTAGCATAACCAACTAGAATTCCCATTAGGGCTTTAGGTTGCAATTTGTTTCTTTTAGTACTAGGAATATGAACATATTGCAAAGAACCAAAAACTTTCAGATGCTTAACTGAAGGTTTATACCCTTTCCAAATTTCTATTGGAGTTTTACCCTCGGTTAATTTATGGGTACACCGATTTCTGACATACACAAAGGTCTTAAGAGCTTCTGCCCAAAAACTAGGTTTAAGACCGCTATCTTGTAACATGGCTCTGACGGCATCTAAAGCAGTATGGTTAAATTTCTCGGCAATACCATTCATTTCCGGGGAATAAATTGATGTACGCTCAATTTTAATGCCTAAATCATTAAGAAATTTTTCGAATTCTGAACTACAGAACTTCAGCCCGTTATCAGTTCTTACTGCTTTAACTTTCTTACCTAATTCTCGCTCTACTCGCGTTAGATACGATTTAAAACAACTAAATACATAATTTTTATTTCGAATCACAAAGACATCAATTTTACGTGAATAATCATCAACTAGGGTTAAAAAGTACTTATTTCCACCTATTGATTTAACTGGAGCTGGTCCCCATATATCCATGTGAACCCTTTCTAATGCATTTTTAGTATTACGTCTATATACATAATTTCGCTTAAATGACGTTCTTTTCGACTTAGAAATTAAACAAGTTTGACAATTTTTGCAGTTTTTAGTCAATGATAAATTTTCTAAACCTTTCACACTTTTATCTGAACTCATTTCCCTTAATAGAGGATAGTTAACATGACAAAACCTTCTATGAATCAGTTCAGGGCTTAAACTACTATACATTGCTGAAGTTTGAATTTGAGGATAAGCATACAAAATATAAAATTTTTCTTTTCGATAAACAGTTAATATAAAATTTTCATATTTATCATATATAATCATCTTTGAATTTCCCCATACGACTTTATAACCAGCAATATCCAAATTAGCACCTCCTATTAAATTGAGTCTCATATTTGGAGAATAAAGTACATTTTCAAGGGTAATATTAACGTTACCTGATGAGTCTTTAACTTCCAAAGAAATGTCACCAACTCCACATATCACCGATGTAGCATCTTTGTCACCAATCAAAGCCTTAGTATCCGGTAACTTCTTAAAGTTTTGGAACAGCGATAAGTCGTTGCAAAAATGGGATGTAGCTGCTGTGTCCACTAAGAATTCGACTATGTTGACACCAGTGTTAAACGCTTCACTGTCATTTTGAGGGTTGACTTCACTGTAAAAGTTCAGTTGTCGTTTAGACTCTTTCTTCTTCTTCCAGCAATTTTCTTCGGAATGATTTGACATCTTACAGAACCTGCACGGCCCCATTCTTCGATATCGCTCGTTCGATGAGCTGGGTTCTTCCTTACTCCTGGGTCCCAGTGCACTTCCACTGCTTGCGTTAGGTTTCGTTGTGCTTCTGGATTGGAAAGGTGGACGTCTTGACCTAGCCAAGTATGCGTCACCTACTATTGACGATTCAAGTAGGTCATCTTTCTTCTTTAATAATATTCTTCCCGATTCTGTAACAAGGTCATCTTGAACTCTGTCAAATTTGAAATCTTCATCTTTTAGTCGATACAGTTGTTGAACAATGTTTTCATAGTCAGTTGGCAGTCTGCGTATTAGTTGAAAGCACACTAAAAGTTCCGGTATCTCGAAACCTGCTTCGATTATCATCTCTTTCTTTTCATACACTCGTTTACAGTAAATACCTATAGTTTCTTCTGCCGGGTTGAATCTTAGTTCGTAGAACTCGTCCAATAGACCTGCTAATCTGGCTCTTGACTTCGGTTCAAAATTTAGTTGCAAAATTTCCCAAGCCTCTTTTCCATCCGTTGTTTGAGAAATTAACGTTTTGAAATTTTGGCTCTAATCCTTGATAAATGGAAGTGTACGCTCGTTGCCTTCGAAGATTATACGACCGTTTTTCTGCTGATGAAGCACTCGCACCAAGGTCTTCCTCTTTACCTTCTACAAAACTCCAGGAATCACGATCCATCAAATACACTTTCATATCCGTCTTCCATCGGGCGTAATTCGTCCCGTTCAATTTAGGAAAACTCAATCCAGCCACGTACTCGGTCATACTTTTGAAAAAAGTTTAAACTACTGCAACTTACTTCATATAGTTCAAAATTACGCGGGGCCACGTTGCTCGGCCCATAACCCACTATTGTTGGTGGGAAGAATAAAATAAGATCCAGTCTTGATAAGCCAAAGTTTATTTAACGTCAAATAAAAAGAACCACACACATTGGAATATATCACCAAGAATATATATACGGACACAATTAGAAAAGAAATTTGCATAGACAGTTATAGTGAATGCAGTTAACAGTTAAATATTCCTAGACCGACAACCAATATAAAATTACCATCAATAAGGTTAGCTGGAAGCCTACGTTTTTAAAACACAGTTTTACGTAATTCCTGCAAAGAACGGCAACTCCGATCGGGTGCAGTCTGATCTGGACAGGTGAGGTTGCGGGTTCGAGTCCCGTGTTAGGCATGGGTAAATGTAAGTTGGCTTGTCTAATGACGAATGATTCGGCGCATTATAGCCCTCGTGTTGCTGACGGCGCCAGATAATCTGAAAACAACCAACTGATCTGGACAGGCTACTGGGGAAAAGCACTAAATTCCTTGCTGGCGCGTAATCGGCAGAAAATGTGTTAATGAACAAAACGATACCATTTTCCACAGGGGATTTTAGTTGAAATGCATTTACTTTTTGTGGATTTTGATATCAATTTTCTTCATGCGTATCCCTATTGTAAATCGACGAGACCTTTTTCTATAGCGACAGCCATCAATCAGACTATCTGGCGGGAGATGTTTTTCTGATAGAGTAGAAGATGCTTGTATTTATCCAGAAACTTGTTACCTTATGATGCGTTTACACATTACAAGAAAATTTTTTATTGAAACTTTTTAACTTTAATAGATTCAGTCATTTGAGTCACTTGCTGGTAACTTTGGGAAATAAACTGATCTTTCCAAATTAAATTTCTTAACACACTGACTGTCATATGAGTTGCATTCATGTCACACCACTGGTTCAATCTCTTCTCCAATCAACGCGTCGACGAGTGCTGTGGTTGAGTGGTTTGATAATTTTTGCGCAAGGGCAAGACGTGGTTCATACTGCGCCAAAAAAATTAGTGGAAATCAATTTAAGAAACAAAGTATCGGAAAAATTAATATAAAAGTCAAAGTTGAAATATCTTAGTTGGTGGAAGGATTCCTCAAAAAAAGACTAGCTGTCTGTCAGATCGCATAGTTAAAGATTAAATCAAATTGGCTCTTTAGACCGCAATCGAACCAAAATTCCATGGCAGTCAAAGTGTTAAATAAAAAGGCAAACTACATATACAGTGGGTAAAAAAAGTCTCCGTGCGGAAGCCAAAGTTACCAATAAATTAGCATAATATACTGAAATATGTATAATTTGATTCATTAAAATAAGTTTTTAATGTCTATTTTTACAAAACGCAGGAAGTATTTAAATTGAAACATTTAGGAGATGTTGCTAAGTGCCATGCAAAAAAAAGTTTCCGTACGCAATATGAAAA
The DNA here is from genome assembly GCA_963978545.1 of Linyphia triangularis. Classification (NCBI taxonomy): domain Eukaryota; kingdom Metazoa; phylum Arthropoda; class Arachnida; order Araneae; family Linyphiidae; genus Linyphia; species Linyphia triangularis. Next base: position 96,235,734 of record OZ021728.1, read on the forward strand.
TTAATTCTGACTTCTTCCACAACAGATTTGCAGTAAATTTTCAAACAGAAGTGTACGCAAGTGTCATGAAGATATGATAGCAACAATTGCCTCATTTTACCTTGTAGCTGATTGTCTTAGAATGGAGTTCCTTAATCTATTCGTGAGTTGGCGATTCAGTTAGGAAATGATGGATTATCTATGAAAAAAATTGACGAAATCTTTAATATATTGAAGTCTATAGTACAATATATTATTGATGATGCTTTTTTACTGATGAATTATAATTAAATATTCAAGGGTCAGATAATCGAGTTATGGTCAGGAGAAAATGAAATTAGAAAATGTTAACTTATAATTTATGAGGAACCGTCAAACACGGTGCTGTCGGTAATTTAAGTTAAGTAGAAGGAAATAAGCATAGGTACTTGTATCTTGAAATTCCAACGTAAAATATCTTGTGCTCATAAATTGTTAATTGGGATTTGCCTTCAATGTTTTTATCAAATCTTAAGCCACGTGGACTTATTCGAGGATTATATTGAACCTTACAACAGGATATTTCTTTTATGCAAGCGTTATCCGGATCAAACTCTATCCTCAAAAGTTTAAAGCTTACGGTGTCTTTCCATAATATATTATACTATAGACTTCAATATATTAAAGACTTCGACAATTTTTTTCATTGATAATCCAACACTTCATAATTGAATCACCAACTCACAAATAGGTTTAGGAACTCCATTTTAAGACATTCAGCAACAAGCTAAAATTAAACAATTCCTGTTACCATGTCTTCATGACACTTCTTCGCACTTCAGTTTTGAAAATTTACTGCAAGTCTGTTGTGGAAGACGTCGGAATTAATTTTTATATGACGTACGGAAACTTTTTTTGCATGGCACTTAGCAACATCTCCTAAATATTTCAATTTAAATACTTGCTGCGTTTTGTAAAAACAGACATTTATTATAAACTTATTTTAAAGAGTCAGATTAAACATATTTCAGTATATACTGCCGACCAAACGGTATAGTGGTTAGCGTGCTAGCTTCTAGATCGCGAGGTTGCGGGTTCGAGTCCCGTGTTGGCATGGGTGTTTGTAAATGTATGTTGGCTTGTCTAATGACGAATGTTTCGGCGCATTTTAGCCCTCGTGTTGCTGACGGCGCCAGATAATCTGAATACAACCAACCAACCAGTATATACTGAAGATATGAAGCAAAAGATAAGAAATTATGATAATTTATTTGTAACTTTGGCTTCCGCACGGAGACTTTTTTTTACCCACTGCATTCTCTGGCTCAGTTTGGCTTTTGAGTTGATGCCTTTGCTCCATGAAAATTAAAATTACCCAATCTAATATCCGTAAACCCCCAAAGTCATCCAGTTCCATGCATTTATATTCGAAATTATTTTGGGGACTCCAAATATGTTACTGAATTCTGCTCGATTTCTGCAAAACACGAGAAATTTGATTTCTCAATCTATACAATTAGCCTGTTTCATGCGACATTACTTAGGTGAGTGAAGTTTGCATTCAAAATGGGCTTCTTTTGATTTGATTAGGCCGTTCAAATTCTACTTTCAAAAACGAGTTGAAAGGTCAAGAGATTGCAACTATCATCAGTCGAATATTACGTTGTATGGTTGTTTTTTCTCGCATTCGAGACAAATGCGAGGAAGGTTTCGTATTGGTACACTTCTTTGAAGGTGATTGCTCCTGATTTTCTACAGCAGACTTGTAATACTTAGTGACATTTTTGTAAAACTTGCATAAATAGTGCTTATTTTTGCAAAACTAGTTCATTTTGAGATTAAGTTTTTATTGCTGAAATTTGTTTTCAAATAATGATGAATGTCGAAATGGGGAAAAATGCGCTGAAATCGTCAGGAGGGCGGGATTTGATAGGGGTTGGAAAAACTGTCACCTTAATTGGGACAGGTATCTCTCCCCTTACAAATCCCACTTTCCTTAAGATTTCAGTGCATTTTCTCTCCTTTCGACATTTATCAAAAGTGAGGCTTGTAGCCGTGCCGTTTGGTGTGTCTGCTGCCTTAAAGTCATTCAGGGTAACTTTGAGCCATAGGGTATAACTTTGCTCCACCTCCTAGTTTTCAGTATTTTTGGTTTTAAAGAGCTACTAATGATCCACTGTTGCAAAATGCTGGCAAGATTGTGAAATTGGATTTTTGCTCTATAGTTTAGAAAATGAATTGGCAAAATAGTACATAATTTATTTGGCCATTTAATTTTTTTTCTGAAGTACTGTTTGCATGTCCCATTTTAATGCTTATTTGAAGTTAATGTAAATCAACTAATTTATGCAAGTAAGCATCAACTTACCACTTTATCAGTTATATAATTTTCTGAAACTAGTGAAATTGTTAGTAGCTGATGGTTATTTATTTACTAACATTTGGTAAAAAGCAAAAAAATAAGGCACTATCATTTTACCACATATTCAGTGTAACTTGGAACCTGTTCAAAGTTAGGCTAATGACAGTGTGTAATGTATACACTGCTCATATAATTCATATTTTATTCCTATTTATTTTTGGTTTTGCTTTTAAATATACTTATATACATACAAAAAAAAATTAATTTATGGAATCTTCCCTTGTTTGCGAAATCCTATAAAATGAAAATATTGAGAGTGAATTCAAGAAGTACCTAAAAATATTAGAAATAATGATCTAGCAGTCATTCACAGAACTAAACAAAAAAATTGCCTGCCTGTGAAGGCTGTAAAAAGCGTTTCAGTTGAGGAAGTGAAAAATATCTATGCACAAAAAAAAAATTGTAAAGGAATACGTATAGCGAGGACATGAGGGGATCGTCCAAAGTTCTCTACCATATGAACTCTTGTAGACAGCAAGAGTATAAGTTCTAAACCAGATGATCCACCTGATGGCTGTATGGCTAGAGCTCAGGCCCCACATGCCAAAGGTGCCGGGATCAAATCCCTGGTCAGTCATGGAAGTTTGTTGTAGTTCGGAATCCACGTTAAGCTGTATGTCGTTGAGCGTATAAACCAACCAACCAACCTGAACTAGATGATGGAGATTGTGTACAACACTATCATTTTTCGGAGAAGATGAAAGTTGGACAGTAAGGAAATGATTGAGGTTTATACTGCTGAAATTTTTGTGGAGAATGTTACTGAAAAATCAGAGAATGTTCAAGTGGTGGCTGTTCAACACATCAATGTTACAGGAATTTTATACACAGAGCATGCAAGTGTTTTAGATTTTGGTTACGGCATATGCAAAGTTTACGACCACGTAATTATTCAATACGATGGAGAAATGTACCCAGACCAAATTGACTTAAAAGACAACGTGATATTTGGTGGTTCATGAAGAAATCTGGTGCATATTGGAAATGGACTAATATCAATGGTGATCTGTGGTATGAAAAATTAAGCGTGTATAAAAAAAAATCCTCTCCAGAAATTACTATTCCAGATAGAAGACGAGATGTTTTCCAGATCAATAATTCTTTCTTTGATGCAAAACTATCAATCTGAAGAATGCCAAAGTGAAATTTTGTGAAGTTTGAACTTTATTTTTATATTGTCATACTATTTCTAACATTAAGAATAGAATATTTGTATTTGTGCCACATTGTGACTTGCAAACACCACAGTACTTAACTTATAGCATAAGCGCAGCCTATCAGTTTTATTATTTTCTTTTTATCTTTTCAATTTTTAATTGATAAAATGAGTTTATATTTAAGTGAATGAACTGAAGATTGTTTTTTCACTATATTTGTATGTTTAAAATGAAGAATAAATAGGTTTTTTTTTGCAATATATTCTTGTGATTTTTCATCCACTGTTCCTACCTAATATATTCTTTGTGGTGTTATTTAAAATATACAAACTTTAGGGTGTTGAAAACTGCAGCTGGGGATGATGTTTCAGATATTTAGAAACTTAATTTTACTAAGTTCAAATATTGAATTGTTCTAGATTGAATAAAAAAAAGGTATTTTATATGAAATTTCTGATAGTGGTTCAAAGTTACCCTAAATGCCAGGGTAACATTGCACCGGGTTATTTTTCTGTTATTTGGTGCTTTCATCAACAACATTTACTATTTTTTGTAAATTAAAATATAATTTAGGGTTTATTCTTCCATTTTATGCCATTAAGTCTGAAAATACTATCAAAACGTAAGTGTGGAAGAAGAAAATACTGAAAATGTGGTTCAATGTTACCCTAATTGACTGTTTTTTATCCTTACTAATTCTAGGGTCATATGGCCACCTTGACAACAGCTTCTGGTGCCCCTATTGATGACAAATTGAACACTCTGACCATTGGGCCGAGGGGACCCATCTTGTTGCAGGACGCGGTCTACGTGGAAGAGATGGCTCACTTCGACAGGTAATTATTTTCAGCATCTGAAAACAGCAGAGTGTGTCAAAGTGCCAAAAGTGTTTATAATTTCCTAATTTATAATAAATATTAATTAGTAAAGAAATAATTTGTACTTCCTAACACTAACATTGAATAAGGGTCTAAAATTCATTGTTATTTTAATGAATATTCTGCGACTTAGTTTTTTTTACTTGGAAGTAAGAGATAAAGTGAACCAATAATTCAGCATTATGTACGTAAGTGTTTATTTAGATTTTGAATCTAAATAAATATTTATGGATATAATTTTTAAAATGGGCTTCTAAATGTGCATACTTTTATGATTTTGAATTAATTGAGAAGTCTAATTTTTTTAAAAAATAACTTGTTTTTATATGAAACAAGAATTGAAATTTAACTTAAATGAGAGTTCCTCCAGAGTTAAAAGTTGACCAAGTGTAACAGTATTTATTAATAAAAATACTTATATCTTTATACTAAGTAGTATAGTACATTTATAAAAAGGTATGATATATATACCTCAAATAGTTTTTTTTTTTAACGTTTGAAAACTTTTAATCACTCTTGCTCAGTGTCACTATATTTAAAGGTTAATGTTATTTTTCTTTACAAGTTTTTAGACGGATTGAGTGTTTTTAAAAGTAGAGTGGGGGTGGGGGATGGATTTCAGTGATTTTAAAAGTGGGGGGACGCATTACCCCGCTTTTCGCAAAGCACTAAAGAAAATCTAATTCTGAAATATGTAAAAAAGTCACGTGACAGATGATAGAAATCGTTGTATCAAAAGTGATAGTATAATACGCATGTTTTTCTTGACTTTGCTTTAAATTGCATTTTTGTAATTCAGTAAATCAGGTTTTCTGTAATTCAGGGTCTATATAATCTAGGTTATCTAAGATAAATTAAAACACTTCATATTATAGAGAATTATGGACACGTGTCGTATATATACTAGTGGGAAAATACGCAAATTCCTCATGCGGTTAAAAAATGAAGGTAAATCTTTAAGAGAAATAGGAAAACTTGTTTGAAAACCACTCGACGGTTCTAAGTATCACAATACATTGTGTGACTGGAACTATTCAATGTCTTCACTTTCAGGTCAACCAGAGAAATTACCAAATGTAAATGCGCGCACAGTTCTTCGCAAAGTATTATACCAAACCAGGGTTGAGAAAGAAAATAAAGGAAAAATGATCTATGTTGGAACATGCCTTGTGAATTTAAAATTCGATTCCACATGCTTATTAGCAATCAATAAAAATAAATTGTAATATAAATTTCATTAAATTGTATTATGATATTCATTTTTAAGAATATATTTTTCAAATGGTGGAGAAAAAGGAAGCTGACGATCTATCAATATAATTCTCTCGTATGCCGCCCAAATTCGGCTGTGAATGGCAACGACTTCAAACAACCAACCACAAATCTTCTAAATGTGCTTTATGCACTAGTTTCCAAATTCATCAATCGAGCCATCCAGTCAATAACAATGTATCTTTTGAAATTTGACTTCTGTTATCAGCCGATAACTAGAATTGGCTATATTTTGTTTTCTTATTACTGTTACGAATTATTGTCTATTTAAACCGTATTGATTTAATATTTTACGTTGATGCCGGAATAAATAGATGCAAGATGTGTACGTTTATCTTGGATTAAAATTCTATACAAATATTTTTTTAGTAACAAAATAATTGCCTATGGTTGCCATAATTTGGTGCTGTTTTATGTAAACAATTCTTGGCGCAGAATCCGTACCGTAAATGTATCCGTATGTAACTTTTAAAAAAAGTCGCCAAAATGAAAATAAATTTGAAAGGCTGTGTTGCTAAATCCAAAATGGCGTTAAAACGGCGTGTTGTCAAATCCAAAAGGTCACTAGGGTTCCCGGAAAGTCAAGGGACACCAAGTCAAGGGGTTGCCACATTCGGCACTAAATCCCAAACTTTCGCAAACTTTTGATAAATTTGAGCCTACATTTATTTCTAATCAGTGCAAATTCAGCTATTACATTACTTAAAAATTATCAAAATAAAGAATACCCACCCTCAACCAACCCCGAACAAGAAAGCACCAAGAAAAAGTCGCCAATGGAATTTTGGTTGTTTACCGTACCCGTTCAAACACCCAATTGTTGGGACAAAACAAATTATAGACGCCAAAACTGCAAGGGTTGCCAGATTGAAACCCTACGGGATATCGTGTAGGAAGGAGGGGTAGCCAAAGGTGTAAAAAAGTGCCAATCCGATCAGTTCATATCTGGGAAAAGTCGTCAATGGCGTTGGGGACCTATACTGCTTCTGTTCCCCAAAAAGAGTGTGCAAACATATGATTGATTATATTGCTGCGTTAAGAAATTTCGATTTTATTTTCGCACTTCATGCGAAACCAATCCGTAAATTTGAATTGTTCATTGAAATACCTGATATTTTTTAGATATGTGCATGAAACTGTTTATTTTTATTGCCTTCAAAAAACATTTTACTACGTTGCCACACTGTTCCTTCTTAACCCGCCTAACATCAGCAATAGGATAATGATGCTGCAAGTATTGTGGCTCATTATAAATCCAATTTTTTTCAGTTTCATGGCACAATATAATTTTTCAAAAATGTTCTTGATTATGCAAGTGAAATAGCTTTTTGCTAGGGCATATTTTAAATGCCTCACTTTGATACAAGCGAAGCGAGCTGGTACGCAAAGCGAACCAAGGGGAATTGTGTAGCAATCCCGGGGGTTGGCGAGCGGAGCCCCCAAGTATTTTAATAAAGTACTATAAGAACACTGATAGATATAATGGATCGTCCAAAGAAGAAAACCGACCATCAGAATCGTCGTAAACGCCTACTACTTGTCAAAGGCTTCTAAGATCACCTCATACATTAAAGTAAGAAAGTGAATCTAAAGTTGATGAATCAATGCATCAGAAACGTTAAAAAATTGTAAGACTTCAAATTGTGAACTACATGAAAGAAATATGGTCAACAGTGAAGTATGGTGAAGATACCAAATGGTTTGGAAGGGGTGCATAGCGGCCTCAGATGTAAAGGTATTTGCTTTTTTTGACGGGGTGGTATCAGAGGAACTTAAATGTTACTGTCAAAAATCTAATGTTTTTGAGCTGATTTAAAATTAAGTTTTTCCTCGTTAATCTTGAAATTTGGACTAAGAATACTCTAAAGAAGTGTTGTAAATGATTTTCGGTGCAATACTGTCCTCCCTTTTGTACAAGAAAATATCACATTGAATCAATATTAGTAAATATTATAGAGCGATTAATCCATAATGATGTTCAGACTGCAAATATGGTAGTGGAAAAGATTTCGACTGTGTTGTAGAAAAATTTCTTTTTTTGCGGTACTATACTAAACAATGCATTGGGAAAAAAGTACATTGAGTTAAGCTGGAGTGCAAGAAAAATAGTGTATTTATTAATTGAAAGCGTTGTAATACAAAGTATTGCATATCCAGAGTTGTATCATATCTAAAGCAAAGTTGAAAACCGTTTTACCTTTATGCTTATTCAACGAAGAAGCCAAGATGCAATATGCTTGGGTCAGTTATTTCCCATATTTTGAGTCGTACCAAACTGTATATACATAATACTAAAATCATGCTGACATATTACTATACTTCATAGTTACATTCTATTGCCATGAAAGGATTTCTTCGACTTTCGCTAGGTATATCAACAGATTCATAGCATCTTGCCATCACTTGGCTATTACCTTATTGAGTAATATCCACACATTTTAATTTCTCAAAAATGTTTCATTTGCGCTTTGGCATCCTTTGAGTTATATAATGCCGACCAAACGGTATAGTGGTTAGCATACTAGCTTCTAGACCGCAAGGTTGCGGGTTCGAGTCCCGTGTTAGGCATGGGTGTTTGTAAATGTATGTTGGCTTGTCAAATGACGAATGTTTCGGCGCATTATAGCCCTCGTGTTGTTGACGGCGCCAGATAACCTGAAAACAACCAACCAACCTTTGAGTTAATCTTCTAATTCTGGTCTACTGGACACTCGAATAATTATTTAAAGCTTAAACAATTGAACTAAATTCTTTTAAAAGACTGCTGCACCCTAAATTGGATGACTTTGGATGCAATTATTTCAAAAAAAATTTTAAACGAATTTTTTCCCTCTAAACGTTTTTCCATAAGTATACTGTAGATTATTTTTAGCAAAAGCAGTGATGTATGTACCAAAATGTGATTTTGGAGCACTGTCGGAGCAGTAAAAATACGATTTTGGAGCAGCAAAATGTGGTTTGGGAGCAGTAAATTATTACTTTTAAATTTTTAAATTAGTGATGCACCGAATATTTCTATATATTTCAACCTTGATATTTCAAATTAATTCAAAGTAAAAAAAATGGCGTAACTTGTTCATTATATAAATGCTTTTGCATTCTAAATGTATATTAATTAAATTGATTACATAACTTAAAAAATAAATTAAAAAGCATGACATTCATTTACAAACAAGACACTAACAGTTTATTTTTTTGTCATCAATACTTGGGTAGTAAAAAAATTAATTATTAACCTCTTTGCCAACAATTAAAAATGTTGGGAAGTTTTTAATGATATCATAAGGTTCGGTTCATCATTGAAAGTTTTTCGAAATAATCTCAGTTAGAGCTATTTTTAACAACTGAAGAAATAAGAATTTTTTTCTTTAAAAATTGTAGCCTGCCTAGTACCAATTACCTTTAGAAGCTCTTCCCAATAATCCAAAATAATTTAATTCTATACAAAGCCCCCGCAAAAAAAAGTGAAACAAGGCTGCTTAGCGGCAAGCATTAGATTTCATGACTTGTTTGAACTAAAAGTTAAGGGTTATTTGTTTATTGGAAGATATTATTTTTAACTCAAATAAATTAAAACGTCTTTTGATGATCTTTTGGCGCAGTTCGGCGCAATCTTGACCGAAAAGAGATTTTTGGAGCAGTTTGGAGCAGGGTAGTCAGTTTGGAGCACTTCGGAGCAATTGGAGCAGCTCTTACATCCCTGCAAAAGCATTAGACAGCAATAGACTTTAAGCAAATAACTGGTTAGGTACATAAAAATAATCCTGCCTGCTGTTTGCATAAAGCCTTCCCATTATTTGTTGATTGTTCTGAGCATGATGTTCTCTGAGTCTGTATTTTTACTTTCAATTATCCTTACGTTTACGGTAATGAGAGTATAGGTCCCACACAAATTGACCTATGATGTTTAAATTTGGTGTGCGGGTTAGTGGTGACCACGAAATTTACCAATGAGGTTTTTGTTAAAATAGCTCATGTGCATTTGGAAAACATAATGAAAAATCATGTTTTTCAGCATTTGCTAAAAACAGCTCGAACGATTTTAATTAAAATTATGCTAATGCATCCTAAGGTGTTCTTTCCAAAATTACCGTAGAAATGCTATCAAAGCTTGAACAGTGGAAAAGCGAGTGCCTTTAAGAGAGTCCTCGGCCTTTGAGCATCACCCATCAACGATTGATATTTGTTTCTGTTTCACGCAGAAGAAAGGACAATGTAATGTCTATCGAATAACATCACCAATTTTTCTCTCTTGGCGAGTTTCTTTTGCCCTTGTAAAATTGTTGTCATGATATCACTAAACTGGCCATTTTTATTTGAAAGAGTGAAAATGGTGAATGAATCAAATTTTAATGTAATGACCAATATAGCAGTGTAATTGAAAGTGGTTCTTTAGAGAGCGGATTCCCGAGCGAGTAGTGCATGCTAAGGGTGCCGGTGCTTTTGGCACTTTCGAAGTCACCCACGACATCACCAAGTTCACCCGAGCCAATCTCTTCAACGAGATCGGAAAGAAGACACCCATCGCAGTCAGGTTCTCATTCGTCAGTGAGTATGTTCCTTTGTACTATATTGTTTGTTCGGTAAGAAACACTATGTGAACTCTACTGAAATCTGTTCAAGAACGTAGGTAAGATATTTTTTCTATGGAATGGTTTCGTTGACAGAAATTAACAGTTAGGTGATTTCAAAGTGAAGGGAGTCCTTTATGAAAGACGATGTATTTCAATAGTGTTTTCAATAAAGGTGGAGAGTTGGGTGCAGCTGATACGACCCGAGATCCGAGGGGCTTCGCAGTGAAGTTCTACACCGAGGAGGGCAACTGGGATCTGGTTGGGAACAACACACCGATCTTCTTCATCAGGGACCCACTCCTCTTTCCCAGCTTCATACACTCTCAGAAGAGGAATCCGGTCACGCACTTGAAGGTAATTATACCTCTGGACAACGGAACCTTGAGTACATGCTGTAGAATGGATCCTTTCGCGTAAAGATATAGTCCCGGGCCAACTTTTACAGTAATATTGATAACCTGCTCATACTGTTTTGTATTGAATTCAAGTAGATGTTGAGAAGCAAAAGATAATAAGCTCTTTTTAGTTAAAATTGTAACTACTTTTCAAACCACGAATACTACAAGAGTTTTAAATTATCGGCCACACACATCATTCCAATCAGGCCGTAATAACTCCACACATCGTTGTAGCGTATTCATTGAGCCCAATGTAGTATTACAAACAGCGGTGAAGAGAGAACTGTATGCCTGATTGTGACAAGATGGCCTAATACCAATATAAAACAGAGTATAGTAAAGATCTGATTCTAACATCTCCATTGAATGCCCCTTCTAGCAGTGAGTGTCCCCTGGGGAAGTATCTTTGTCCACCTGATGGCTGTGTGGTCAGCACTTTGGTCTCGCATTCCAACTGTGTCGACTTTGAATCCTGGGTTAGGCATGTTTTTTCTTTGGGAGACTTGGAATTCATGTTAAGCTGTAAGTTCCGGGCTGATTAGTCGTTAGTGTGCAAAAAATAGGTTGTTGAGGGTTCAAACCAGCATTGAGGAAGAAATTGAAGAAAAAACACCCATTTTGGAACATGTGTTGTGAATTTAAAATTCGATGCCACACGCGCTTTATCAATAAATAAAAATAAATTGTAATGTAAATTTCATTAAATTGTATTATGATATTTATTTTTAAGAATATATTTTTCAAATGGGGGAGAGTAAGTAAGCTGACGATATTTCAACAAAGTGTCTTTTAATGGCAGGACGCTGACATGTTCTGGGACTTCCTGAGCCTGCGTCCTGAAACAACCCACCAGGTGACATGGCTGTTTGCTGACCGCGGCATTCCAGACGGATACAGACACATGAACGGATACGGGTCTCACACATTTAAGCTGGTCAACGCCAACAATGAGGCAGTGTACTGCAAGTTCCACTATAAGGTAATCTCTTAGGCCTATCGAACCATTTAAAATATATTGTATAAACTGTCACTGGTAAAAAAAATATGGGGAATTTAATGAAGACCTATAACTTATTTGGAATTGGGAACTTAATGCAGTATGGGTAATACTTTTCAACTATGGAAGTGTATGGTAGTTATTTACATTGCCAAAAAAAAAGCAAAATGTGCAATATAATTTTTTTTAACAAATTTATATGAACTTTTATAACATGAAATTGAAATGAATTTAGTGTTTTATAGAATGCCCCATAGTATATTTTTGCGAAACTCGGGAATTGCATCAGAATTACTCTGTCTGAGAAGCATAACGGGAAGTAGTAGAACACACAAAAATCTGTAGAACTACGTGACTCTAAATTTTCAATAACTTTTTTCCCCAAAAATTTGACCAATAAAATTATCTAACCAGTTCTATTTTGTATAGAAAAAATCTCGCATAAAGTAGGAGCGATGAGTTATTCTTTGAAAGATTTTTAAATTCTGATTTACTTTTAAAAGTGTAAGGCATTTCTTAACGTATACTGGGAACATATCTTTCATTATTCTGAGTTTCATTTAAACAACTCCGTTTGTACTAAAAATTTAAAAAACTTCCACAAAAATAAGATCACTTAAAAACTTTGAATATCTTGCTATATTTGAAAAATAAACATTCTCGTTCAGAAACTTGAATAATTTAAATTCCCATACGTACTCTTCTGAATTCCTTCTTAGGTGCATTGTATATTCATGTATTGAATCTTCATTCACTCCTCTTGCGCAGACAAACCAGGGAGTGAAGAACCTTCCAGTGGACGTGGCACACGAGCTGAAAGCTTCTGACCCAGACTATGCCATCAGAGATCTCTACAATGCCATCGCAAATGCAGATTATCCCTCGTGGACTATGTACATTCAAGTCATGACTTTCGAGCAGGCCAGCACTTGGAAGTACAATCCTTTTGACCTGACAAAGGTAAATATTTAAAAGTTATGGCCGTGTTTTCGCACTTTACCGCAAGCAATCATCGATATCAACAACTGCATAGACTGCTTAAGGCTGGGAAAATGAAGCCGATGCCGTTGGGTGGACAAAGAATACGAATGGCCGAGGATTGAAAATAAAATGTTGGGTTGTACACAGCAGAAATGTCAATAGTAGACCTTAATTAGTAATGTGCAAAAAAAATATCTACTCTAGCACTTTACAGGGTTTCTCGCATTCCCACCCAACTATAAAAGTGAACTGTGATTGGTTAATCGTCCCCCATCATCATCAACCACCGGCGCGTGTTTCACCTTGCATTGACATCGGAGCAGTCTATAGTTGTTTCTCGATATCGATGGTAGTAATAGTAATAACGCATGCTTCCAATATTCATCATAAATATAAAACTTCTTATGACACACACTTCTTATAATATGTCTTGAGATACAATATAAACTGTATCTCAAGCCTAATTAACCTTATGACTAGCGATGTGCATGTGTATGGATTCAACTTGTTGTAATAGACGGCCTTTTTAAATCCTTTATATTAACTTCGATTTTGTATCTTTGTCGATGGCGGTCAAGTCTGTGGAGGCCTAATTACCTCCTTTGCCGTCATCCAATTGGGCTGAAACTTGGCAGATAGATCCGATATCGATAACAATAGAATTTTGGTGGCAGTCAATGTCACAAAAGGGTCGCTTTCGGAATACTAATAAACCAACTTGCATCATCCAATCGCCATGAAATAGCATTTAACTGATCATAGAAACTATTTTCTGTAGCCAAAATTGTTTCAATAAGTAATAAAACTGTTTTAATCGGATTAAATAAAAGATATTTGGCTGTGAGTGCCTAAATTCACATTCATTTTTAATGAATAAATTTTTAAAGTTAGTTTACCACATATTTTGCTGCTTGATTTTTAATATTTAAAATTAGATGGCAAACACCCACCACAAGCTGACAACCAGGGCCGTCGCTAAGAATTTTGGTTGGGGGGGGGGGGGGCGTAGACATCCTTTTGCCGACTGAAATCAAGGCATGTCCGGTGTAAATGTAGAAAATATAAATTAAGGTGTTAATAAATTGTTAACTAATTTTTATTAATGCAAAATTAACGTATAAATAATTTTTAATTAATATATGAATAATTAATACATAATTAATTATTAATTAATGTAAAACTAATCGTTAATGCATTTCTTTATTTAATTGTAAATTATTTTATTTAATTTGTTCCCGTCAAAAAGGATATATGTACTCCGATTCAAAATTGCCGACCGTCAACTTAGGCTGCATTATGATCACAATTTTGTAATACTAATGATGATTTAAATTATTTGTTCTTTTTTTCCATTCAATATGTTTTAAAACATCCGTCACTAGGCATTTTTAAAAGAACGGATGAAATTTCATAAATTTGCCGACTATAAACCTTTTTAAAAATTTTGACGGGGTGAGATAATGAAGATATTTATATGGTAATATTTGCGTTCGGGCAGTCCATCATTGTGGGAGGCAAAAAAGACACCGACTCCCCTATAATAAACTTCTAGAGTAAAAATGCCGATTCCTCCTCACACTCGGGTCACTCTGCATTCCGATATTTTTTTACTTTTTTTTTTTGTCATTCAAATCGATTTTATTGTGGTTCGACTTTTAAAAAAAAAAGATCTCACTAAAATTTAGAAAATTTGCCGACTGTCCAACTTTCTAAAACTTTGGTGGAGGCGAGTCGCCCCCTACGCCCCCAGTTTGCGTCATCTCTGCTGACCACAGAAACGGCCCTTTGTTAATGAATATTAAAATTGTCAATGGTGATAAAGGATTTATATTAAAAACTTTATTTTTATGGGTTATATTATTATTCATGCACGTTTCATGCTTAACTTACAAATAGCATACACACATAACCCAATATTTCTTCAGTTTTGAGTTAAAGTGTACTGAATCACTAACAAGGATTTGAATCTGAAAGAGCGACATAAGTCAGTTTCAACTTGAATTTAACTTATAAACGATCTTTTGCCGTTCAACCGGCTTCAAGTTCATTCAGTATGTGGTTCTGTAAAGACTCTAACTGAAAATGACGACAACTGAAATGAAGATTTAACAGAAATGACGACTCGCTACACAAGTGACGAGCTGTCACTTGTGTAGTCAAGATGTGATATGCAGATTTTCAGGCATTTTATTTCCAACCAATATTTTGGAAAGTGGTGTTTTTCTGTTTTTTTTTTAAATAGGGACTTGCTTATCAATTGAATTTAAGAATTTAGAATAATAATAATAATAATAATAATAATAATAATAAAAAGCTTTTAATAAAAAAAAATTCACCTTTGAATTTTACTACGCCATATTAGTAACGTTGGTAAGAGCGCTTGTTGTTAAGTTCTTGAAGCTGCAAATGAAAAGAATAGTTTAAGGCTATATATAGAAAATGCCAGATATGTAGTGTGAAACATTTTTGACATTTCATTTCCTCCTTTATAAAATTGTTACCCTGGAACGGAGATACTTCGCATAAGTTAAGGTCAAACCATGCAAAAATCAATTCTTTCTATCTTGTCCAAATTCACAAAGACTTACCGGAGAGATTTGGCAGTAATATTTTGAGCCAAAGATTTGGCACCTTACTTTTGTGAATAGATTTGGCACGTTACTTTGGCATAAATTAGACTAAAAATATTATTACAAGTTCCTTGAAAGTTCAAAACAAATCTCGATTAAAAAAAAAACCGTGCCATGTGGTTATTTAATGAAATGGTAAGATTAGTTTTGTGTCTACAGATTTGGCCTCTGAAGGACTTTCCTCTGATCGAGGTGGGCAAGTTCACTCTGACGAGGAATCCGACCAATTACTTCTCGGAAGTGGAGCAAATCGCATTCTCGCCCGCTTTCTTGGTACCCGGAATCGAACCCAGTCCTGACAAGATGCTACAGGTAAACTTAGCACATCCTATCACGTATCAGCTTGGAATGATGGATTGTTCCCCAGTAAATTGCCTGATCAGACTGCACCTGGTCAGAATTTCCGTTCTTGTGGGAAATAATTGAAATAACAAAAATATTTTTCATGTGACATAATAATCAGATGGATCTTGTCTTCATCCATAAGGTTAGCTGGAAGCTTGTGTTTCTAAAACAGTTTCGGGTCCAGTAAAGAACGGCAACTCCTATCGGGTGCAGTCTGTTCCGGATAGGCTACTGTGGACCAACCCGACTGTC
The DNA here is from genome assembly GCA_963978545.1 of Linyphia triangularis. Lineage (NCBI taxonomy): Eukaryota > Metazoa > Arthropoda > Arachnida > Araneae > Linyphiidae > Linyphia > Linyphia triangularis. The sequence goes on from OZ021728.1 coordinate 96,251,598, forward strand.
CACGCTGGCGCGTGATCGGCAGCGAATGTGTTAAACAATTTTATTCCCGTTCTTTCAGGTTCAAGCACATTTAGTCACTGATTCTGTATTCACTTTTGCTGAAAATGAAGAATTGTTAGTTGTGTCCCTTTTGTAGCGATATATTTGTACCAGTAGATACTCAAGAGTGTAGTAGGGCTAAAGTTGACCTCGGAGAAACGTATAAAAAGTAGATAAAATTTATTTAAAGATATTATGGGTAGATGACTAGACAATTTCCACTTGGGAAGTGCTCCAAATAAAACACAGAAAGCAAGACAGCAGCTCTTACAGAGACAACATGACCGTACTCAAATATTACCAATAGTACCAAAATATTGGATACACCTCGTAAATTCAACGGGAGGTATTCTTTCAGTCAAAATTCTATCCTCTTTTGGTCAAAATTTAAAACATGTTTGTGCTAATTATTGCGAGAAATTCAATTCAATTTAATGTTGAACGTGCTTGCAGTTGTATTAGTTTTGGTTGTGGCACAAATTGCCAAAAATAGCAGATTACACAGTATAATTTAAATAAATGCCTCGCAACCAGTACGTGACAGCACTGACACTCTGACAAGGCTTATGGATCTAGGACATGCGCGCAGGTCGCTATATATTTTAATTAAGATTAGGTGGATGTTGTTGAAGAAAACTGACTGGGTTTTACCATTTGTCTTTCCAGGGTAGGTTGTTCGCTTACACGGACACTCACCGATACCGACTGGGGCCCAACTTTCAACAGATTCCAGTTAACTGTCCTTACCGTGCGACACCGAGGAACTACGAGCGAGACGGACCGCAGACTATCACCGAGAATCAAAGTAACTATGGCATTCCTAAAAAGAAAATGAAAAAAGAAATGGTCTTATAAAGTAATATACCTTGACAAACTCTACGGAATAAGACATCGGACTGTTTTACGACAGTCTCTGTTATTAAAAAGTCACTTATGCATACGTTTACCAAGCGTGTCGAATTTGGCCACATTTAGTGGGTAAAATTTCCTCGTTCTAAGGTCGATAACGTAACGAAAATTTTGATAATTTGGAGTTTACTTTAAAACTAAATGTCACCAAATTTCGAAATTTAACCCGTTGCACTCGAGCGGCGCCTCTCAGGCACCACACAATTAGAAACACGAGAGGACCACTAGGTTAGATGGGGAAATTTGATTCTAGGCCAATGACTGCATTTAGTTTATATGAAGCAAATCCATAAACGAACCTAAAAAGTCCTCAAAGTCAAAGGGTTAACACCAAACTAAAATAATTCTGCCGATCGATTTCTTTACGCAATGGAAGATTTGTTTTGATAAATTGCCTCTCGTTTTATACCTCAGACTATTTTAGACATTAATTTTTTAAAGTTAAAAAAAATGCGATGGCTACTTGCCATTTAAATCGCTTTCATCGCTTGAAGTCATCTTCTTTCAACATTTGCAACGATTATCTAAGCTTTAATCCGATTTGGAGCCAATATGTGAACTTTGCAAAACATTCTTCAATTAATCAGTTAACTGTGTCCCTCCGTTTTGAAGCCGACCAAACGGTATAGTGGTTAGCGTGCTAGCTTCTAGACCGCGAGGTTGCGGGTTCGAGTCCCGTGTTGGCATGGGTGTTTGTAAATGTATGTTGGTTTGTCTAATGACGAAATGTTTCGGCGCATTATAGCCCTCGTGTTGCTGACGGCGCCAGATAATCTGAATACAACCAACCCTCCGTTTTGAAAGTGCTGTGTGTCACGAAAATCGATCGATGACGAGCGTCAAGCACGGAGTCGCTGTTAAAATATTACATCAAAAAGATAGGTTTATTTTATAAAATTGCTAATTTTGTTATTAATATTTATTTAAAATATATTAACGCAAGAACAATAAATCTAAAGTTAAAAATTTAAATTCCTGTTGTGGTATTCACCGAAACAGGGTTCAGCCGGGGCTCAGTTTAGCCTAGATCAGCGTTAACTTTAAGAGATTGGCCGCATGACTTATGTAGGAAATTTCCGAGGATTTATTCCGCCAATAAATATATTGCTTTACTACATATGTTTAATGTTAGAAATGTGATAATTACTAAAGATTTAACAATATAAAACAATTTTGAAAACTGAAACAATAATTTAACTTTTTTTATTACTAAAAAACCAATTGCTATTTGATTCTTGTTTCAGATAATTAAAAAAATAATTTTCTTTACATTGTACATAAAAGTCATAAAAGAAGTTAATCTTTAATGACAATGTTACAGTGTGACTTGGCATAGACTCGTAATCAATAAAGATATTTAAACCATACCTCCTAAATCCTTTATTTTAGTAGATGTTAATGGCGAGGCGATAACGGTCGGTCCGCTTTTCACTATCTACTTTACTTTTAAAACTAGTCCTCGATGCTATTATTGCACTGGAGTCGTAGAGATCGCGATTCTTCTTTTCACGTCAAAACAAAAGAGGCCAGTATGCATTAAAATACCCAACTCTTGCCCATCACATTCAAAAAAGCAGAAATCGAACTGTGTCATTCCCCCACGAGTCGAAGGGGTAGGGTATCTATCATAAGTACAAAACTAATCAATGCGAAGGAATGTGTCATTGGTAATAATTCAAATTATTGCTTTATTTTTCTGGCAGTCTCAGAAAAAAAAAGGAATTTTCAGACTATAACTGACGCGGGTCACTTAATGGAAAACGCAGTTTTTGGTAGTAAACGCATACTATTGTAGACAGATTAAAATTATTTGCGCAAAATTTAGTTTTTGCTCTTCTGTACTGCCGGCGTGCCGGAGAAAAAGCTGTCGCGGGCCGCCTAGTGGCTGACGCTGGCCTAGGTATTGTTACGAATTTGTGTATATTTGTAAATATTTCGTAGTGTTAATTTTGTAAATAGGAACATTTATATACGTTTCGCATAAGGCAGTGCAATAGTTCGTCTTAACTTCGCTTTCCTGCAATGTGTATTAATGATTGATAACGAGTTTTACAGAGATGACGCTGGGAAGCGAGTTTTACAAGGAGCAGGGCATTTAACATTATGATATTTGCAACCTCACCAAATTGGCGAGATAGAGCCAATTTCTCGATCTGCTGACGGCAACAGATACCTCCTTGTTGTCATGGATTATTTTACGAAGTGTCCCGAAGCATATCGTATCCCTGATCAAGAGGCTACCACCGCTGCAGAAATAATGGTTCAGAGCTGGATTTCCAGATTTGGAGTGCCTTTACAGTTACATTCTGATCAAGGAAGAAATTTTACATCTTCTGTAATGAAAGGACTTTGTGATCTACTTGGCATTGTCAAAACACAGACGACGCCTTTACACATACAGTCGGATGGCATGGTGGAGAGTTTTAACAGAACCATTCTCAATAACCTCTCACTAATGGTTTCCAGAAACCAACAGGACTGGGATCAGAAGTTACTGTTTGTAATTTCCCTAATGTATAAAGTGTAAATAGTTATTAAGACCATGGTCATATGTGTATTTAAATTTGTAAGTTTATTGTTTATTTATTTGTTTATTCAGTAATGTTTGTCTTTCTGTATACACATTAGTAAGTTTAGTAAGATTTATAGTTTAGTAATGAACACAGAGTGTTTGCTATTGCTTTGAAAGTAAGCCTACTTTTCGGGAACTGTACTGCCCGGAATGTGCAGTCCTTTTGAGGGGGTCAATGTTACGAATTTTTGTACATTTGTAAATATTTCGTAGTGTTAATTTTGTAAATAGGAAAATTTATGTACATTTAGCATAAGGCAGTGCAATAGTTTGTCTTAGCTTTGCTTCCCTGCAGCTTGATAACGAGTTTTACAGAGATAACGCTGGGAAGCGAGTTTTACAAGGAGCAGGGCATTTAACATTATGGTAATAGCAATCTCGCCAAATTGGCGAGATAGAGCCAAGTTGGCGACGGTTTTGGTGACTAATTTTTGACGCCAAATTTGGCGACATTTTCTGTCCCCATGTACATGTATAGGACTTTTCGACTACGATCTGGAAAGTCCTCCAAATTTCTATATCTGGAAGTTTCACGAAGGTTTAACTTTCCTTTATAAGCCAGCCAAGAGAGCGGGGGAGTTAGTTGAGTCCGTTAGTTGACTGAAATTACTGAGTTGAGATACTGAGTTAGCTGTCTCTCAGTGAGCATTCAGAGCGAACTGTATTGCATTGTCTTTTGCTTTGATTTTTAGCAGTTTATCAAGTTTTTAACTGCTGTTTTGGGCTCTATTGTTGTGTGAAGAGCTGTATTGAGTGTACTAGAACGAGAAGTTCTGGAGTTGTAAGAGAATCTGCGAAGTGTTATATCGGAATAAATTTCTGCAACTGTTAATCTGCTTTGGCTTCAAATCTTTCGAACCCACCCACGCAACAGTATTGCTCTAGCGCCAGTAAACTCACAACCAAACCCAAGCTGTTTCAGCTGGTGCATACGGCGACGCATGCCTTTATCTCAAATTTTTCATATTTTATAATCTTTTGTTTTATTCGGCCTGTCCTCAAAATATTCTAAACATTTCGAAATTTGAGAATATGCATCGTTTTTCACAATAATTACAAATTAAATAGCCAATGGTCACTACTTTTTACGCCTGACGAGTATACTCGTCATGACAAAAAAAACAAAAAAAAAACTGGCACTTCTCCATGACGAGTATACTCGTCAAACTTAGTTAACCGGTTAAAATATCAAAGCACTTTTCAGTTGCATTTTATATCATACTCTTGAAACTGATGGTGCATGCCTGTGGCCATATTTAGTGTTAACGAATTGTAAATTGGCTTCTGTCGTTTTCGGTCGTTATTTCTCGTTAAATTTTGGATCTGGGTCTCAATATGAGCTTTAACTTGACATGTAGTGCATTGCCGCAGCATCTGTAGGTCTGTCTGGGAATTCTAACCTCAGATATATAGAGCCTTTGTAAATATGTATCGGAGCTAAAATTGTAAAATGCTTTTGCTAGTTGGGGAAATGCTAACTAGTAGCGGTGACACAGACTTAAATGAGGTTAGCGAGGTTTTATAAAATTAATATCCCCAAGTAAGTTGGTGGATTTGTCACGAAAAGAACTTACAAAACTGCAATACAATTCGGAGCTATAATAAAAGATATACCTTGTAAATTCAACGAAAGGCATTCTTTCAGTCAAAATTTGATCCTCTTTTGGTTGAGATTTAAAACATGTTTGTGCTAATTATTCCGAGAAATTCAATTTAATGTTGAACGTGCTTTTAGTTGTATTGGTTTTGGTTGTTGCACATGCAATTAATTCGATCTTACACTTAATACATAGGACGTGTATGTAGGCTTGGCTAATGACTTGTTAATATTGATACCTTTTTGTTCCACTATACATTCACCGTGAGTCGTAACAGTGCATATAGCGCACTTGCTTCAAATGTGATATAAAACTCAACTCCCCAATTTTTAGTTAAAGTTTTTATAGAATAACAATTAAGGACTTGAATTTGAAGGAACGGCACAGTTCAACTTGAAATCAATTTAGTGCAGTTCAACCAGTTTCAAGTCCGTGCACTCTGAATTTTAGACTATTTTTAACCTGGACTATTAGCCCTTTGACTTCGAAGTGTTTTTGCGTGAAGGGACCAAGAACTGGAAACGTTTCCCGCCATTTTTGGTTCGCTTCACGATTACAGATCCGCTTCTAAGAAACTAAACACAGTCGTTGCACATGCATTGAATTTCCGTACAATCAGCTAGTACATAACAGCTAGTGGTCCTCTAGGGTTATGGCATCAAATCATGTGTTGAGTCACCTCTCAAGTGCAATGGGTTAATAGTTAAGAGTCCGATTTATGATGTTTCGGCCCAGTTTGGTCTTACGGAGCTCTTGCAACATAAAATTATACCAACCAACCATGCAATCTGACTCTGCACATTTTAAGTTGTGTCACTTTTGAAGTAAGGATGCGATACATCAAAATTATAGCGATCCATGGAAAAGTGTTTTCAAAGGGACTTCGAATTATATTATATTGATGTCGGGATAATTTTGCTTCAACAATCACCGACAATGTTAAGTCCACTGAAACTTGATCACCGACACATTTTTCACTTTCTGAAAATGATTTCATATATTTTGATGCTCTTGATGGGGAAGTAAATGTGGCATCTTTGACGAGTTTGGACGCATCTACAATGAGTGTCAAAAGTATTCGTACAGGAGTGGTTTCTAGAAAGGAGCTAGCATCGGTATGTTAATTCTGCCTAAATTAGCATAAAATTAACATAAATTAACAAAATATCTTTTATCAAACATGAATGCATGTAAAAGTCAGAAAAAAATATTGCAATTGTTGTAATATTTACAGAAAACTAAAAATTGACGATTTATTTTAGTGTAAAAAGTATTCGTACACTAAAAGAAATGCACATTTTTTTCAGTTATTTTGTGATTGGTTTAGCCATTATGATGTAGTTAATTGACGTCATCTTGTAAATTACTTAAAAGGTTCTTCAGTGGAAATTTTAATGTAGTGAGAAACTAGAAATTCTGTAATGGGTCGTAAATAGGGGTGGAACGGATGTGAGTTTTGCCGGATACCGGATTTCGGATATCCGGGGTACCATATCTACCGGATACGGATATCCGAAACGGATGTCACCGGATATCCTGCCGGATATTCGGTCTATATACTAAAAACGATAGTTATACCATATGCTATACGAAAAAAATGGTCATGATATGAAATATCAAGTAAATTATAATTAGTGGTTAGCGCACCGCACTGCATACCACAGGTCCATGGTTTGATTCGCGGACTGGGCAAGGTTGACTTAGCTGTTTGTAACTGAAAGAAATAAACTGAGGAGGACCATGCATGCTTGGGAACTAAACACTGGTGTTCGGCGTCAGAATGACCATCTGACCGGAACATCTGCTATGTGACGCACAAATGCCACAGTCAAGAAAGCTGAGCTGGGCCCAGCAGGCCTTGGTCCACACGGGCTGTTGTGCCACTGAGTTAATTTTTTTTATTTAAACTTAAGTTGATGAAACGATGTTTTAGTAATGCCAATACCTACACTTGTTGAACAATTTTGAAACTTCATCACCATTTTGTTTGTGTGTTACTTAAAATTGTACCAAACATTCTGCAATGTGATGAAAATATTTCAGAAATACGTTTGTAAATTGTTTCCTCAACTTCTTCTTACCTTGTATCATGTAATGTAAACATAAGATAATCTTCCTCAAGTCTGCATAATTGCTTTTACCCGAAAAACACACAGCAATTGTACTGAAGTCAAAATAATAAAACAATGGAATTCCATTAACTAATGATATTTATTTCTAGTTTATTAAGACAAATGTGTTAAAAAATGCTCAATAAAACTGACAAATTTAATAAGAATTTTTTTTTTATTTGATTAAAATATATGCAATACTTTCAACAATATCAATCTGTTTTGGAACAGATTTTTTGGAACAAGATTGCAATCAGAAAAAATTTCTAAAATTAATATTTAAGTAATGGCAAAATTAAGTTAAAGTATAAATATTAAAATATAACTTAAAATCAAACATGTTGCAAGAAAAAAAAAATCTTCCAAACAAAAGTTTTCCTAGGAAATGTCCTATTCAACATCTATACCTTTTTTTTCTGCCCTTTTGGTGCAAATGCACTATAGAATTGACGACTTTTTGGAATATTTGATTAATGCCAATAGATAAGAGCCAGTGGCTTGTTTGAATAAAATTTCATCACGAGGAGTCTCGTGTATAAGAAAATCACAACACTAAAAAGATAACAAAACCGATTTACAAAAAAAAAAAAAAAAAAAAAAAAAAAAAAGCTTCTTAAAATAATTTGGCATTCATCGACAGCAACATAAATCTGTAACATTTTATAAAGACAAGTTGTTCTTAATAGTATTAAATTTACTAAGTAAAATATACAATTTATTTTAAATATTTTATGAAATTGAAGTCTATTTTTTTTGTAATGCACCTAAAACATTACGGATTTAAAGAAATCTCGTAGAAAACTTAAATTGGATCTATCGGAATATTCCGTCTTTAAATATAAACTTAAAAAATTTCGAACCCAAAATTCATCAACATTATGTTATACCATATTTAAAATATATATTTAATATAAACAAACAAAATTAGTACTTACATATTTTTCTGGTTAAGGCTTTTGCTTTAGAATCATCTAAACTCCAAAATTTTGGTACAAATAATGTCGATTCCAATGTTGTCTGCGTGCATTTCTTGTTTCGATGAATTGTTTTTTCTTGTTCATCATTATTTGATACTATTTAGTAAGTCTTTTAAGCTTCGGGGAATTTCCTTATGCACACTCATTAAATGGTTCCATAAGGGTTTTGCGGAAAAGGATTTTGGGCTTTTGCCGCTCACAATATATTTCTTAAACGATTCTGTGGAGCAAGTAACACATAGGGCTTTGCTTTCGTCATTTCCATTAATTTTAAAATACTTTCAAATGGGTGATTTTAAATGAGCCATTATTAAAAATTATAAATTGGATTGTAATTGGAGAAAACTACGATTCAAGACATTCTAGAGAGCTAAATATAATTCCACATTGTGGCGCTGCGTTAAAGACCTAAAAATTACAATACTTCATTTTACGACAAAAAAATATACCAGCTTTCAACTTCTGCCAATGAAAAATCACAAATTAGACCATATCATTCACAGCATAAAGGGGTAGGGTATTATCGTCGATGGAACAAAAAAAAAAAAAAAGCATTGAGGAGTGCGCATTGGTAATTTATTGCTTTTTACTGGCTAGCAAATGTCAGAAAAAAGGAGGAAGTGAGAATAACTAAAACTCTTAACAAGTAACTTATGTTATGGAAAAAAGTACTATTTATTAGTATTTCGGTTAGTGTTTTACGGAGAAGCATTCAAATATAACATCTGGAATTCATCAGATCATAAACTTGGAATGAAAAGAACATATTGCAAAACACGTATGAAGGATGTGTATGGAAAAAGATTGGAGGAATGGTTTATGCTTATCAACTCGGCGCCAATAATACGGCTCTTCTTTCTGTGAATTGAAACTAAATGCACCTGCATCTTCTAGCTCATCTCTGAAGTTAGGGATATGCGAAAGCATAGTTCTCACGAAGGAACTTTTTCGTTTTCTAACTTGACTGCAATTTATGTACAAGAAAAAAAAATTAGAAAAAAAAGTGTAGGATGCGGTGTCTCCTTTGTCCGAAAAAGATCATTATTTTTTGCAAAAAATTATTTCTTGTGGATACCTGGTGGCCGGATATCCGAATGAAATTATCGGATGTCCGGTATTTCAAATCGGATATCCGACGGGGTTTCGGATATTGAAAAATCAGCCAGATATGCCGGATATCCGTTCCATCCCTAGTCGTAAAAGTAAAGAGACAAGTGTTTCCGAAAGAGAACTGATTTTAAAGCTCCGTAAAAATGGTAAATTGTACAACAAGATTTCTGATCTGGTCGGTAGATCCCATTCAACTGTGTAGTCAATCATAAAAAAGTTTGCTGCCACTGGAAAGATTCAAAACAGTTATCGTACTGGGCGACCATGTCTATTGACATCATCTGACAGACGGTTTCTGGTACGTTCATTAAAGAAGGATCCCAAAATAAGTGCTCCTACATTAACATCAGAACTAAAGAACATGGGAACAGCAGTCTCCGTAAGTACTGTTCGAAATGCATGCAGAAATTAAGGTTTCCATGGCCTTCCATTCTTCCAATAGCTCTCAGATTCATCTGTGCTGCATAGGCTAATGCTTCTGGTGTTGTTTCTGAACGTGTAAGTTCTGTTTTTCAGCTTTTCGATCTTTCGCTGCTTTCCAAAAAGTCTGAAGATGGTCGACCTAATCTTTTATTTAAATAAGATGGGAAGTAAATACTTTCATTAAGCCATTCTTCATTTTTATTTTCAAAAGTCCTTCTGGTTCTATTGCTGGCTTTCCATTTTTTCTTATAAGGGTTCAAAAATTGTTTAAAAATATCTTGGATTTGAGATGAATATTCATGCAGACAGTTAGTATTTTTTTTGTATTTTAAGTTCCAGGTTTTTTACTTTAGTTTTAAAGCACAAAGAAGCGGGCATGTTGGAAATTATATCAAACAACTTCCTCCTTATAAATTTATAATTTTCTTCTGAACCTTAAAAAAAAAACTACTTTATAAATCTACAGGATTTTTAAAATTTTATAAATAATATTCTTAACTTGATTGCATTTAACGTTTTGAACTTATTGGTATGCTAAAAATCCTATTTTTTTATTTTTTTTTATAGATTTATACACTGTGCACACAACTATTCAAATGTAAAATCGTAATACATTTTACAGTAAATTGAATTGAAATAATAGTTTAATTATATATTAATAAATAGGAGTTCAACTTTACATATTTCAATAACTATTAACATAAAAATAATTATATTATGTTCATGGAATTTGTTACAACGCGCCTAACTAGTTATTAATAACTGCATTAAAGATATAATTTAAATAAGTGGTGTTATTTGCGTTTTATTTGGAATAGATTTACTGTCAAATCGGCAAGTTGCGGCAAGATGTGTAAACAGTTTCTAATACAGAATTAATTGCTCTTTCAAACTGTATAAAAAGTTGGATGACCCAAGATGACCTTATCAAACTTTTTTACTAATATATGTATAAGGTCATAAAAAATGCAGTAATTTTTTAAGGTGCATTTTCAAAAATAAATAAAATATATTAAAATGAATCCAAAAATTAAGAAAAAATATGTTATGTTCTACTAACCACTTGGTATAGGCTCCATGATAAAGTTTTACTTCTTGGATAAAAACAAGAGCTGAAGATGGGTCTGGAAAAAGCAGTCGGTTTGATGAAAATATGCGCTTTACTGAAAACGTTTCTATAAGTTCCATCTTTCACCCATAACAGCTGCGCCGAAAAACTCAAAGCAGCTGAAAAGGGTGGAACCAGATGCTCAAAATACTTATAAACAACACCCTGTGGTTTAAATAGGCAAATTAAAAGAATAATTTTTTTGACTTTTTGCCAGCTTTTTCGCCATTCTGCCCCACTGTGCGATGGCTATATCTTTTGCTCTAATTGTTGAAATAACAAACATAAGATACCGTTGTAAATCGTGAAAGGTTTTTAATAATTGCATGTAGTTTTTTTTATCTTTTTTTATCATGAGGGGTTATCTACATATTAATACAGAACCAAACTTTAAAAAAATCAATATAAACCTCATAATATTATCGCATATTTGGATTCAGCATTAAAAAAACCTGCGAAATACAAAAATTCGTAATTTTCTAATGAATGGTTTGTAATTTAAATGATAAAAAGAAAATAATAAACTAATGTTAAATAAAAAAGCTGGTTTTTTGACCATAAATACTTAAATAATTAATATATTTCAGTAATTTTTTTTTCCAAAAGGTAGTTTGTAAATGTCCAAAATATATTTCAGTAATTTTTTTTTTTCAAAAGATAGTTTGTAAATGGCCAAACATAAATAGCAATCAACTTTTGCATCAATTTCCTTTTTAGTAATTAATTATTAATTAATAAGACAATTAAAAAATATTTTGAATAGAAACATATTTTTTTTTGCTTTCATTAGATTTACCATGGTCTAACCCCCCCCCCCCACAATTTTTTTCTTTCCATTTTGACTTATAGTTCTCGATTTTTTAGTGAAAATGTAAAAAACACTCACTTTAAGGGACCGTATAGTAGACGACTTTTGAAAACAATCAAAGATTAATTCAAGGTAAATTAGAGGTGTGGAAAATCGCACACCGTTCAATTACACAATAATATTGGCCATTGCATTAAAATTTGGTATGGTGTTATTTACAGTGTTTGGTAACAATTTTTACAAAGGCAAAAAAAAAAAAAAAGAGAAAAAATGGAAAAAAAAATGGTGATGGTATTTTTTCATTACAATGTCCTTTCTTGGGCATGAAAAAAAAAAAAAAAAAAAAAAAAAAATCAATCGTTGTTGGGTGATGCTCAAGGACAGATAGCTCTGAGTTAAACGCGCTCGTTTTTTAATTTCATACGCTTGTATCGCATTTCTACAGGAAATCCAAAGGTGGGAATGACCTTAAGAGGCTAGAACGGAAATTTTTATCAAAATCGTTAAAGCCTTATTTTAGCAATAGTTGAATAACATGATTTTTTCATGATTTCAACCTTAGGCGTATGCCCGATTTTAACGAAAACCAGTTCCCATGGCCACCACCACCCCGTACATCAAATTTGAACATCGCAAGTCATTTATTAGGAAATTACTCTTATGGAAAATTTGTGGGCATTATGGAAAGCCAGGATTTATTTTTCCGGTGTGCAATCAACTGCAGAAGTATGGAGAGCTGCTGAAAACTCTTGGAAATTCGTACGGGCTGATCCGGACATCAAATTCTGTTTGATCTATTAATTGATCCTGATGGATGCAACAAGTTATCGATCACGATGGGGCACTATGCAGCCTACTAATTAAAAATATATATATATATATTTTCTTTAAATTCCATTTATTTAAAACAACATTTTTTAAGCAATTTCATTAAGTTATCCTTTAAAAATTTTACTGAATTATTTGATTTTTTTCATTTTATTAACAATTTCAACGATCATGTTACATTTGTGTTTACAGTGAAATGTTTCCGTAAAATAAATAATTACGCTTTGCTTAATACTGTTTACTAATGCCTACATTTTATATTTATTAATTTTCTAATTATCAGTAGTATACTTTTTACTTCTGCAATTACAGTTTTCGATATTTTATTTATTTCGTGTGAAGAATGCACATCTTTAATGTTGTAAATAAATTGTTACTTTTGCGTTTACTTGCTAATTTTGTATTAATTTTAAACATGACACTATAACTCCAAGTAGTTTCTATGCAATTTTAGACTAATATTTGTATTTTTTAACATCGTGAGACGACGCACTGACAGTTTGATTTCTCCCGCTGTGAAGTAGAACCTTAAAAATACTTTACGTTTATGGAAATTCTCCCTGAAGATCGGTCCAAAAATGGTCGAAACATTCTCGCTCATAAGTGACGTGTTTTTCAACATAATGCATTGAAATTTGGTATATAGAGTAAATGATGTATTCTAAATCGAATGAAATGATAAAAAATAAGGGTTCGTACTGAAATTTTTGAAGATAGCGTTACTTTTACTTAGTTAAACGGTCCCTTAAGAAAAGAAAAAAAAAATGCATAAGATATATAGAAAATCGTAAGAAAAACATTTTGTTGCAAACCGTAAGATTCTACGATAATTATAACCAAAGATATAGCCATCGTTCTGATTTTTTTTTTGGGTATTGTGCCCAAAAAATAACGAAAATGTCGATTTTTCAATTTTTATCCCATAGTGTGGAGAATGTCTTTCTGAATAACTGTTCAAAAATTTATACTTGTATCTTTTATAGATAAAAAGTTGTATTGTATTTTCTAAACCATCTCAAACGGTTTTTTGCGAATTTCAGAAGTAGTTTGGAGGGGAAATTTTTTCGGTCACTGTATATTCTGAAAATGTATTAATTATTTTGCTGTTTTATAAATCAAAATGAAATAGAACAAGTATATTAGTTAACTGTAACTGTATCTTTGTACAACCGATGTTTATTTTTATTCTACGGCGTTGTTTATTTTGCTAATTTGAAAATTTTAAACTTTAAACCTTTTAAACTTGTAAATTTTGACAATTTTTATCTCTCTACTTTATCTACGAAGATCTATATTGCATTTAAAACTTCTTTTTGAGTATTATGCCTTGAAGAAAGCGCTCCAGTAATTCTACGAAACAGAATGTTTCAAAGAGATGGTGTAAACCAAAACACACTAAAAGATGTTTTGGTTTCAGAATCGCAGCCTAAAAAAAACTTGCGAGTAAATGAATTGGAACTTCATCCCAATGAAGAAAACTCTATCTCAATTAATGGAAGGCTTAAAGTGCAAGTTTTGCGAAAATGCATCTATTCAAGCTGAAGTTGGACCTAGAAGGGACTTTTCCCAAGAACTGAAAGTGGTTTGCAGCACTTGTGACAGCATTCATACTAAAACATCTTCCTCTCCTTTGAACGACCAGAAAAAGCTGTCTGATGTAAACTTTCGCATTGTTCAAACTTTCCTTAGTTTTGGTAAGGGATTTTCTGCACTCGAAAAGTTTTGTATGCAGATGAATATTGAAGGCATGTCAATCAAGACATTTAATTTGTACAAGAAGTACATTTTAGAGTGCTCCATAAAGGCAACGGATGGCATTTTAGATGACGCCAGGAAAAAGGTAAAGTTTGTTTATTTAAAAAAGCCGACGGATATTGTTGACATTGCTGTATCCTATAATGGAACGTGGTTGACACGAGGCCACTCTTCAAAATTGGTGTAGCGTGTGTCATCGACCTCCTCACGGGATATGTTGTTGACTATATAGTGATGTCAAAAAGGTGTACCACATGTGAGCAAACCAAGTCAACATTGGGAGAAAGTTCTGCCAACTTTTCAATTTGGTATGAGGCTCACCAGACGGAGTGCTCTCTATCAATCACTCTGGGTCATCTGGTGCTATGGAAGTTTCCGCGGCTCTGCAGTTGTGGAAACGATCACAAGAAAAGGGACTCCGATACACTACAGTATTGTCCGATGGCGACTCGAAGGCCTTCCATGCTCTGACAGCTGCGAATATCTATGGAAGGGATGTGGTGAGAAAAAAAGAAGAGTGTATAAACCATGTTGGTAAACGACTGTTTGCTGGACATAAAAAATGTGTTCAAATGTGGAGCAATAAAGGCGAGTCCATTGGTGGAAAAAGTATGGCAGCTTGTCAGAGAAAAAGATTAGAAAATTAACCAATTATTACAAGAACGCGATTATAAGGAATAAAGGAAACGCAAAGAGAATGAAGTAGGCTATTTCTGCTACACTTTTTCATGCAATTTCTATCGACAGAAAAACACAGCATTCAAAGTGTCCGAAGGGTAAAGACAGTTGGTGCTTTTACCAATCAGCTGTATTCAACAAGATGAAACCTGTATGCCACAAGAATAATGTGGGTACTCCTGTTTTTGAATCCCATTTGTCGAAGATATTACCTATCTACCAAAGGCTAGCATCAGATGAGCTTTTAGAGTTTTGTACTCGATGTGCCACCTAAAATTCTAACGAGTCTGCATTCAATGATATGGAGCAAGTGCTCAAAAGAAAGTTGTGCATCCGTTGAAAGAGTTACCATTGTAGTATGTGATAGTGTTGCGGAATTTAATTCTGGAACTCTTAAAGCTGTGGACAAACTTCAGGAGCAAAGTGGTATGTCACAAAGTAACTTTTCAATAAATTCTGCTACGCGTAGAGACATTCTTCGAACATATTTGAGAAGACGGAAAACTTCTGAGACTTATAAAATTGCACAAAAAAAATTAAACTTGCACGATAGCGAAGGGCTATTGAAGAAGGGCTAAAGAAGAATGAAGGAATTGTGTATAACAGCGTTTCTCAACCTTTCAGTATTCGCGGCCCAGTTTTCAATCATAATTTTCATCGCGCCCCCGCTTACAATAAAATATAAACAACAATAATGTATATTGTGAATTTTGAATTCTGTTTTTAAATAATTTTTAACTGCCAAAACAAGAGTAAAAGCAAGCCAACGTTGGCGAGAAACCACATCTGGTCTGGCATTTTGCCAAGCGGGCGGTGGACACGACCGATGCTGTTTCGGGTCTGCGCAGAGCAAATGTTTTCTCGTAGGAAGAAAGAAAATGTTCGATAACACAAGTTTCAATTCCAGCCAGTCTTAATCGAGTCGATCCTTCTATCGCTATCGAATCTATCGTGAATGTGTATGTTATATATGTTTTCGTATTAATTGCAATTCCCCATATTAGATATTCACGGCAGCAGATTTATGCAGACTCATGGATAAATTTTAAAGCGGAAGTAAGCGAGCCTTAGTCGATAGTCAAGCATCAACAAGCACACAGACGAGAGTGGTTCCGAAAATAAAATCTAGAAAATATTCTCAAGAATACTTAAATTTTGGGTTTACCAGTACTGAAGTAAATGAAAAAGAAAGGCTCCTGTGTATCATTTGCTCAAAAATATTGGCCGCGGACAGCATGAAACCTAATAAACTTAAACGACATTTGGAAATGCTTCATAGTGAGTACGTCAACAAATCCAGAGAATTCTTCGAATTAAAATTAAAATCATATAAAAAGCAAAAATTTTTTAAAGAAACTTTGTCTGGGAATAAAAAAGTTTTAATTGAATTTTACAAAGTTTCATATAAAATAGCCAGATGTAAAAAACCTCACACCATTGGTGAAGAGCTTATTTTGCCAGCAGCAATTGAGATTGTAGAAACTATGTTTGAAGATAATTTTTCAAAACAATTGCAGTCCATACCTCTTTCAAATGATACTCTTGCTCGTCGAATTGGTGATATAGCTGAAAATGTATAATGTCAGCTTTTCTCGAAGTTGCGTGACAAATTGTTTTCAATACAGCTTGATAAAGCAACTGGTAATAATAAAGATGCTCATTTAATTGTCTATGTTCGATTTTGTGATAATATGTCAGTAATAGAAGAATTACTTTTCTGTAAACCAATAGAACTCCAAAAAACAGCTCTCGCATTATTTGCTATTTTAAATTATTTTATGAACGAGGCAAACATAAAATGGAAAAATTGCGTCGGAATATGCACTGATGGTGCTCGTTCAATGTCCGGAAGATTTCAAGGTATACAAGCACTTGTAAAACAAAAATCGTCTCATTGCGTCTGGACACATTGCATGATCCACAGAGAAGCTTCGGCTTCGAAAGAAATGAGTCCTGGTCTGAATATTGTGTTAACTACGGTTGTAACCGTAGTATATTGTATAAAAATGAGACTCCTGAAATCGAGAATCTTTTCCGCACTTTCTACAGACATGGGTTCAGTACATTCAGCGTTACTATTTTATTGCGAGGCAAGATGGTTATCACGATGGGAAATTTTTGCAACGTGTTTAGGAATTAGGAGAAGAAAACAGACAAGAAGCCGAGAATTTTCGCGATGGTTTATTTGTGATGAAATTGAGCTACTTGGTCGACATATTCGAGAAATTAAATGACTTGAATCTTCAACTCCAAGGAGCAAATACACATATGTTGGATACGAGTGATAAAGTTAATGCTTTTTGTAGAAAATTGGAATTGTGGAGCAGAAATTTAAAGCAAAAAAAACCTAACAATGTTTGCAAATGTGGATGATTGTACTAAAACTTACAAGGCTGAAGAAGAACATGTAAAAGTTGTTTTTGTAACCATTGAAAATCATTTAGCCATGCTGGCAAACAATTTTAAAAAGTATTTTCTTGCTGACGACAAACTGATAGCAAGTTACGAGTGAGTTAGGGATCCATTTCATAAGACTCCCGAAGGACTCAATTGACGAGGAAGAAAAATTCATTGACTTCACGACAAGTAGCGAATCCAAAAGACAATTTTGTAATAAATCACTATTTGAATTTTAGACAGGAGTAGAGGATGATTTTTCTGCACTAAAAACAAGGGTCTATTACCATTTTCAACATCCTACCTTTTGTGAAACTGGATTTTTTGCTGTGGCTTCTTTGAAGACAAAATTTGTTTTTAATTTAGTAAGTTTTGATTAAGTAAGTTTTGATTTAGTAAGTTGTTTTACTTTATTTGTTAAATATGTCGATATGTATTTTGTTTTCTATGTGTATGTGTGCTTTCCTTTCAGTCTGTTAATCAATTTTTTTAAATAGTATTTTCTCTTGGATATTCTCGCGCCTCCCCACTAGTGTGCTCGCGCCCCCCTAGGGGGGCGCGCCCCACAGGTTGAGAATAGCTGGTGTATAAAGCAGGCAGTTTCTAACTTTATACAACCCTAAATTTACTCGCACTAACTTACCAAAAGTTCATACACACTTTTAAAACATTTTTAATATAATGTAAAATGTATACATTTGTTTTTTTACTTATTTTTGTTCCAAACCAATCAAATTTTTAAAGAACGTTTAAATCCTAAAAGTATTAAATATAATACAAATAAATTTCCATTTTATGTTTAATTTCTCTAAATTATAGTGCAATTATTAGTATATTTACAGTAACAAGTCTCTGTACAATAATATGTTTGTAAATACTTTAAAACTGGAAAATAAATCTTGAACACTGTTTTTCTCGGTTCATAATATTTCAGTTTGAGTGTTGTTAAAGTTAGTATTGAGAAATTTTTATAGTGTATTTATATACATCTGATAAACAAAAGTTAGTATGGAATAAGGTGTGCTATGTTTAGTTTTTTTTTTTTTTTTTTTTTTTGAAAATGAAAAAGTTGAAAACTTGAAAAAGATATTTTTCTGCTGTTTTTAGTCTATGAACATATAAAACCTTTTCTATAGCTTGCATCTTCAAATCCATACTAATTATTGTTAACAATTATAATACGAATATATTGTGAAAATTTCATGGAAAAATTCTCAAAATTGTGGAAGGAGTAGCGTTTTGAAAAAATAAAAAAAATAAAAAAAATAATTGAATTAATCAAAAATTATTTATGATTTTTTTTTTAGGTCTGATTATGTTTACTTGCCATAAACACAATGTAAAATTACTATAGTTTATATTTTAGTGGTACAATTGCTTAAAATAATTTTTTGGGTACCGCGTCCCCTTAAGAGGCAAAATCGTGAAACGTTCCGCATTAAGGCTTCTTTTACACGAGGCGGCCGACCAAACGGTATAGTGGTTAGCGTGCTGGCTTCTAGACCACGAGGTTGCGGGTTCGAGTCCCGTGTTAGGCATGGGTGTTTGTAAATGTATGTTGGTTTGTTAAATGACGAAATGTTTTCGGCGCATTATAGCCCTCGTGTTGCTGACGGCGCCAGATAATCTGAATACAACCAACCAATTTACACGAGGCGGTTTAGTTGATTCAACTAAGTTGCTAGGTAAACTCTCAACTAGTTGACTTGACACTTTCACACAAGGCAACTTGTGGAATCAACTTCTCCTCCCAATGGAAGGTCAGTACGATGTTGAGTCAACTAGTTGGGATGAGAATAATAGCGGCTCTTGTGCCTGCAAATAAATCGCCTTGGCGAGCAAGTTGATTGCGCGTGAAAGGGTTCAGGCGATTCCCTATCATTTCCTAAATGGCTCCACTCCCAATCACACGCTGCCGACCAAACGGTCTAGTGGTTAGCGTGCTAGCTTCTAGACCGCGAGGTGGCGTGTTCGAGTCCCGTGTCAGGCATGGGTGTTTGTAAATGTATGTTGGCTTGTCTAATGACGAAAGTTTCGGCGCGTTATAGCCCTCGTGTTGCTGACGGTTCCAGATAATCTGAATACAACCAACCCAGTCATACGCCAGATAAACTAGTTGAATCAACTAGTTGCCTCGTGTGAAAGAGGCCTAATAAAACGTCAAACTCTTCAATGAGGTATATCCTTTGTCTGCAGTCTCTCTTTTCAAAGTAACGGCGGTGATCGTGCTAGTCTCGTATCGGTAGGCTGTATATTTAATGGGAGTTATTAGTTTTATTTTCTCTACCGGATTTGCGCCTCAAATAGTAAGTCTTCTCTTTGAAAGATGTTTCAGAAGACATTTCCTTTCACATCGATCTAAGGGTCTTATTATACAGAGCCACTCAAGTGGCGAACGTGCGCCACCGCTTCAGTCGCTCAGACAAGCCACACGAAACAAACCATGCAATCCTATGTAGCTTATTATTACCACATTAGTGGTCAGAAGCGGTGGAGGGCGTTCGCCATTCGAGTGGTTCTACAATAAGGCCCTAATGATGTTCCGGCACAGTATATTCATCATCCAGCTATTGCGTCAAATAGTCTCGGATACAAGTGTTTTTTTATACCACAATAAGTTTAACATATATGTTTTCAGAAGGTGCTCCCAACTACTATCCGAACAGCTTCTGTGGACCGGTGGAGGATCCAAAGGTTAGACAGACACCAATTCAAGTGTCAGGGGATGTGGAAAGATGGAACAGTGAGGACGAAGACAACTTCACGCAGGCAGGCATATTCTACAGGAAGGTAAGCTGCTTTCTATACGATTTGTGGAAAAGGTGTCACATAAAAGCTGTTATAAAATAAAAATTAATTTCGAAAGAAATATTTTAACATTTTGTGGTCTGCTCACGTATTAGGACGTGTTCTTGTTCTGAACAATTAGACACTCTAATTGATTACTCTGGTATATAATCTTTATGTTTTTAAAATTTAATTAAAATACAGTGGCTCGAACAATTGAGAATACACCTTACTTTTACATGATAAATCCAACTTTCAATATAAATAACATAACACCTAGAAGTGCAAACACGTTTCTAATTTTACACATAAAAAAATAGTCGAATTTAAAGTAAAAATAAAGAACAGTCAACAAAAAATTTCCAATATGAAAAATTTCGGAAGCATTTTAAATAAACTTTTGCAGTTTTTTACCTCAATTTTTTTTTTTTTTAAATTTCTCATATACAAAGAAATTGTCAATATTTAGGTGCACGTCCTTTGACATTTATAATGTCCTCCAAACGTCGTGGTATCGATTTGATCTACTTTTTGGTGGTATCTGAAGATATTTTATCCCATTATTCTTGCAACACTTGTTTTAAATGGACTTTGTTTCTAATTCTGCGTTTTTAACCACTGTTTCGCGTGTGGAAGATTTAAGTTGCAGTTTTACAACCACTCAAAGCAGATTTTTTCATTTTTGATTTTTTCTAATTAATCAAGAGACTCAAATTCATATTGCATTGATGAACAGAATAATAATTATTCAGGTCATCGATGTAATATGAGTTTAAGTCTCTCGACTTAAAATTATTAATGTAAATACATACAACAATGAAAATATCTTTGAAGACCATGAATTTAAGTAATCTTTTTTAACTGACATCTCAAGAAAGTGACAAAGATATTCAGAGACTAGGTTGTAGTTATCAAACTGAAGTACTTCAAATAAATAAAGTCGACTATCCAAACTCTAGAAGAGGTTCGTGAATTCTTTATAATTGGAAATACGAAATCAAAGAAAGGAAGACATCAAAAATATAAAGATATCCATTAAAAATACATTAGAAACAGGCCATTATGAAGGAAATAAAACAATACCATAAAAAGTCTAAAAGTTTCATTTTCAAAAATTACTGTTTTCTCATTTTGTTTCCATTTTTACAATTGTAATTTTATGATAAATATTTCTTATATAAACTGATAATTATTGTTACATTTAAGCATTTTCATTACGTCATCTTGCAACATTAAGTAATTTATTAATTAAAAAGTCCCATTTGTACAGTATAAGCTCAGTTCATGGGCACATATAAAATGTTTCTTTTTTAAATACATGAATTGAAAATTATGATCTTAAAAAATTATTAGTTGAGTACAAAAGCATATAGAGTGATTATATTCAGGTAAATTGACTTTTCCATTTAAGTAGAAAGAAAAAAAAAAAAAAAAAAAACCTGTTAAAGTGAACCACTCTGTTCCCCTCTACAACAGGATACGCCGAGAAGTTTTTGAAAAGTTTTCTACAACTTTTTTGGGGCAAACAGGAATGCCTCGAAATGTGCTTAACAGCACTAAGCCAGGCCATCTTTCTTCTTTCATGGAATTTCTAGAAGCAGTTTTTACACGCTTCCGGGTCGAGAATGTCGTTTCGGCAGTTGCAACTTTTTTTTAGGGTTTTGCAACTTTGGTGGTCGTCATTGCAAGTTTGTTTTCTTGGATTCAAGAAGGAAAAAAAAAAGTAAAGAAGGGGAAGTGGTGAAGCAAGATTTCACACAATTTCGGGGGGGGGGGGGGGGGTTGTCCCAGGGGTCCCTCCCCCTCCCTACGGCCCTGGTGTGATGGATACAGGGATTGAGTCCAGCATTTGGAGCTCTATCGTAATTTAGTTACGCATATTGCACGGCTGTTCAATCGAAAGACTTTCCGCAATGCATCTCTCCGGCGTCGCGTCGAACAATTTTTCAATATTTTTGCTTTTTTTTTTTTTTTCTTCTGTATTATCCTTATGAGAGAGAAGACTTCATAAAACGCAAAACAAATGCAGTTTCGAAAACCATGCTGAAAATAGATAAGAAGAAGGATTTTAGCGTCATTGGAAATATTTTAATAATATAAATGCAATTTTTGTCAACATTTTCTTGTAATAAATAAATGTTAACTCATGTAATTATACTCATGATTATGATGACTCATTTTAAATTTTTTTAAACTTTTCTGTAGCAAGATATCCCCCCACCAAAAATATATATATATATACAATCTTCAAAGTCAATCCGGAGGCAGAAGATGACATCCCATTATAATAAAAATTTTAAATATAAGTTAAGAACATCATTTGGCACCCTTTTATTGCTGTGCTGGACAGAAATTAGAAAAAATTAATATACAATTGTGGCCCACTCTACCACGCCTTTCCGAAGTACGATCCTTTGCATTGCAATTTTCAAAACTATTATTATTATTATTTTTTTCTTAAACTGTTTCTAAACATTCCCTAAGATTATTTTGACCATCATAAGGTGTGAGAAAAATGTTCTTAATTAAATTTGCATAATTTTACATTTTAAATTTTTTTTTTTTGCATAACTATTCACGCGTATGTGAAAAACGGTGGCACCGGGAATTTAATCTCGGGTAAATTTTCTTCGGCAGGTAAAGGGGTTAAATAATATGACCCATAAAAACGAGTGTTTTTTTTTGTTTTTTTTTAAATCCCTTATATGCATTTTCAATTTTTATATTCATTAACACAGCGTCGATATCAAAAACATTTCTATCAGCAAAATGTGCGGCAAACTACGCTTCAAAATTTATTCATTAAAAATGAACGCGAATTTATGCTCTCGCATCCAAATATCATTTTTTTTTTAGTCTGATTAAAGTAATTTTATTTAGTAAAAAAATTTAGCCTCGGTAGTGAAAGTTTCAACAATGGTTGGTTCAATGCCATTTTAAAGCGATTGAACGACGGCAAGTTGGTTTATTAGCATTACGTAAAAGCGGCTTTTTCGCGATAGTAACAGCCCCAAAAATTGATAGGTTCGATGACAATGCATTCGATCTGCCAAGTTTCTGCCGAATTGGATGAAGGCAAAGGGGTTTATTAGGTAACCTCATATTGCCTCCAATCGACAAACATAATAGAAGTTAAAATAAAGGATTTAAAAAATAATTTGTGTTGTATGTTATAGTTGAACATAACTGGTTATTATGTATAGTATTATACATAATTTTGTTATTATACATAACCATTTATTTTGTATAATATCCAATTTATTCTTATTAGATATAATATATATAGTATCATGCGAATGGCTCGTCTTGGTGTAGATTTTTAAATCCTTTATTTATCTTCGATCTGTTTTGATTATGAGTGTGTTTGGAAATCTGGGTAACCCATTAGCCGTCATTCAATCGATCTGAAGCTTGGTAGATAGCCTCGTTGTCAATGGCATTACATTCTCTCAATTTTAGTAGCAAAAAAAAAAAAAAAAAAAAAAAAAAAAAAATAGTTTAATGTATGATTTTCTTCGTCAGACACTAAACTCGATCTGCGCTCAAAATTGCTTATATAAGTAGAATTTGGTACACGTAAAAGATACCATTGCATATAAAGAATTTATTTTACAAACTTTGTTTTTTATGTGTTAATTTAATTTTGAAAAAAGTAAAACTTCATTTCTGATCGATAACATAAGCAAAACCGAAAAATTGTGCAGCAATTATTAGAAAATGTAATGGTCCCTCTTTAAAGGCAACTCGCCATGCATGCGCGAATTCCTGAAATAATTCTGCACATTTCTTAAGTGCAACATTTCGCTGCAATTTACTTTCTCTTTCATGGCTGATTTTACACTAACGTTTTGGCTGGGTGTGTCTAGGGGGATTAAAGAAAAGAGGCAGTTTCACTTTTGCATTGCTTTTAAGAAGGATATTACGTTGATTATAAATATAGGCTGTTAAGCCTTGATTAACTCTTTTAGTGCCGAACGACTTGCTACGTGTTCGCTACATTTGCGAAAAGTGCCATCGACGATACATCGTTACGCAAGCGTTGACGCCTATTACGCAATTCTGTATTTCAAAATAACTTTATAAAACGTTATACATGGTTCAAATTCTTTGCATTGCAATTTACAAAAAGTTCTAATAAATATATTTTTTTTTAATGTTTTTTGCTGATTGGTGCCGAAGTACTGTATACGCTGGAGCGATAAGGTAGAGTCACGACACGGGATAGTTTCTTGGAAATATAATCGCAATCTGCTTATGATAGTTATCTGATAGCTCACTTGTCACATGCATCGGCACGGCGAGACTAAAGTCTTTCTTTCAAGCTAGGCTTCCACTACAGTCTGAGCAGAGCGGAGTGGATTACCAAGGCTGCCACAATACACTGCATTTTGAATTTCTTAAATATCATTTTTAGTTTGGTTTGTATGAGCATTTTTCCCAATCCCTAGTAAATTCGTCCTCCGGTTATCTTCTCACTCCGTTTTCGCGCGGCACTAAAAGGGTCTCGCTTGCATTATCGTGATCCAGTGGGGCTATCCGCCTTCCTGTGCTGCCGTTTATATCAATTGCTGATGACTGACGTGGGGAGAATAGAGCATTAATTTTTATAACTTATAATGAAGTTATGGCTTTTCTACTTGTGATATATATAGAAAATTGTGTGTAATTAGGTATTAAACGAAGAAGAGAGGAGCCGTCTCGTGCGTAACATAGCTGCTCATTTGTCCAATGCCCAGGAGTTTATCCAAGAGCGTGCAGTCAACAACTTCAGTCAAGCCGATCAGGACTATGGGAAACGGGTCAAGGCAGAATTAGAAAACATCAAGGTAGTCATTTAATTATTTGTACTTTTTAGCTTTTTGACCACTGACGAGAAGTCTCCAAACGGGTTTTTGTAGTCCGTTGAAACGGTCGTTTTGAACGGATGACCAGTCCGCCCCGTAGCTGAATCTTTTCACGAGAAATCCCCGACGCTGATACGAGCCGAACCGGCTTTCGAGGAAGCCAGGTGATTCTAACAAAATGTTGTCAATAGTCGATGGGATAATACTTAAAAAATAGAAGTATAGATAGTTAAGTAATTTACAACTTTTTTACTTTTGACGACACACAATACTTGCAGTTTAGAATATTATGGTCTAACCTGCAAACTTCAACCGGAAGTGATAAAAAAACTGATTCACATTAAGTTGAGTTGCACACCGATAGCGAAATCTGTCATCTCTCCCAAAATAATAAACGGACTTTTCAATCTAGAAACGTCTTTAATTTTCAACGAGAAAAAAATTTGTTTTATTTCTTTTCGCTCTCCAATCAAATGCTTCATTTTTGTATATGTTATGCCAATTTGGCAACCCATTAACTTTCTCATTGACGACGTAATAACATAACTACGTGATGGAAAACATGGGTAATTTAGTTTCTGCTTAAAAATTAGAGATGGTTACCTGACAAGAAAAAAAAAATTAACCCACAAAAACCAAGTTTTAATTATAGATCCTCTGTATTATTTTTCAAATTTTATGTGCAATTGTTACTTATTTTACCAAATTTGAGCTCGGGTTTAGTTTTCATAATGTTTGACAACTACGAAGAAAATATATGCATTGCATTCTGTGCCATTGAATTTTTTTTTTGCCTCCATAACATGAAAACTCGTTGTTGATGATAGTGTGTTCCATCTCCCATGTTTCAACTCGATTGGAAAGTGGGTCCATTTGCCGTTCGAAGATTTGTCCCTCCTCCCCCTCAAAAAAAAAAAAAAAAAAAAAACCTAAGTTAAAAAGGATTAAAAAAAAGTAATTTTTTTTTGCCTTTTGCACTCGAGGCCTTTTTCATGCGGCTGAACCAACAATTCGAGAATTTTTTTCATAATTTTTGGTCCGGTTCGTGATTGTGGACCCGCTTCAAATAAACTAAATATTAACAGCCATTGTCTTCCATCGAAATTTAGCATCAAACCAATACAATGGAACAAGCTTACTTGAGTTCCCTAAATACGTTACAATGTTGTCTGAACACTACGCCATGATTGACTGATTGGAACGATGTGCTGCCGATTCGTTAAAATTCTTATAGTATCCCTGGTTAGAAAAGTAAAATATTGATTTAAATTTAAATGCTCTTATTTTCTTCTTGTTATCAACAGATATTTAAGTTTAGTACAGAATTATGTGCGCAAGTAATCAATATTAGTATAAATATTGGTAATTTCACACCAAAAGAAACTCAGGATGCCACAAATAACTCAGCCAGCCCATAATCATGAACAAAATCAATTTAATAAGATAAGTTTACAAGTATGAAGCATCATCATATCACAATCCAATCCTGTATATATATACTTTTTACAATAGTTATGGTTGCAGAAATAACTATGAAATTTGCATAACATGGAGTACGACACATAACAAATCAATAAAAAATATAATATTAAATAAATCTCCAATATTCGGCCCCATCGGACTCCATGAGCAAATTCTGATCCTTCTTTACATAATCTTCGTAAAGTTTTACCTTAAAAGAACATCAATACATTTGCTTAAATATAAAATACAAACAATTTTTCAACTTCTCTTTCATAAGAGGCTTCGTCAGAAAATCAGCTAAATTTTCTGAAGGTACAACATATTTTAAATCAAATTTATTTTCCATTAACAATTGTCTTATGAACTGATACTTGATATCAATGTGCTTTGTTCTCAAATTCTCAACTGAATTTTTCGTGAAATAAATCGCAGATTGATTATCGCAATACTGCGTTGGTATTTCTACTTTAAATAAATTTAATTCTCTTAGAATATTTGTAAACCAAATTAATTCTTTAACCGATTCAGTCAAAGCTACAAATTCAGACTCCATAGTGCTAAGAGCAATACAACGCTGCTTTCTAGATTTCCAAGAAAATGGTATATTACCCAGAAATAAAATATGACCACTCGTTGAATGACGATTTGATAATCTACAACCCCAATTTCCATCTGAATATGCCGTTAAATTACCATTGCAAACATCTGAAAGATTTATCTTATAATCTATAGTATTAAAAACTAGGGATGGAACGGATATCCGGCAAATATCCGATATCCGGCATATCCGGTTGATTTTTCAATATCCGAAACCCCGTCGGATATCCGATTTGAAATACCGAACATCCGATAATTTCATTCGGATATCCGGCTATATATCCGGCCACCAGGTATCCACAAGAAATAATTTTTTGCAAAAAATAATGATTTCTTTCGGACAAAGGGGACACCGCATCCTACACTTTTTTTTCTTAATTTTTTTTTCTTGGACATAAATTGCAGTAAAGTTAGAAAACGAAAAAATTCCTTCGTGAGAACTATGCTTTCGCTGTATTATTGGCGCCGAGTTGATAAGCATAAACCATTCCACCAATATTTTTCCATACACATCCTTCATACGTGTTTTGCAATATGTTCTTTTCATTCCAAGTTTATGATCTGATTAATTCCAGATGTTATATTTGAATGCTTCTCCGTAAAACACCAACCGAAATACTAATAAATAGTACTTTTTTTCCATAACATAAGTTATAAGAGTGTTAGTTATTCTCACTTCCTCCTTTTTTTCTGACATTTGCTATCGAGTAAAAAGCAATAAATAGCCAATGCTCACTCCTCAATGCTTTTTTTTTTTTTTCTATCGACGATAATACCCTACCCCTTTTTATGCTATGAATGGTATGGTCTAATTTCTGATTTTTCATTGGCAGAAGTTGAAAGCTGGTATATTTTTTCTGACGTAAAATGAAGTATTGTTATTTTTAGGTCTTTAACGCAGCGCCACAATGTGGAATTATATTTAGCTCTCTAGAGTGTCTTGAATCATAGTTTTCTCCAGTTACAATCCAATTTATAATTTTTAATAATGGCTCATTTAAAATCACCCATTTGGAAGTATTTTAAAATTAATGGAAATGACGAAAGCAAAGCCCTATGTGTTACTTGCTCCACAGAATCGTTTAAAAATGTGCGCGGCAAAAGCCCAAAATCCTTTTCCACAAAATCCTTATGGAACCATTTAATAAGTGTGCATAAGGAAATTCACAAAAGCTTAAAAGACTCACTAAATGCATCAAATATTGATGAACAAGAAAAAACAATTCATCGAAACAAGAAATGCACGCAGACAACATTGGAATTGACATTATTTGTACCAAAATTGTGGAGTTTAGATGATTCTAAAGCAAAAGCCTTAACCAGAAAAATATGTAAGTACTAATTTTGTTTGTTTATATTAAATATATATTTTAAATATGGTATAACATAATGTTGATGAATTTTGGGTTCGAAATTTTTTAAGTTTATATTTAAAGACGGAATATTCCGATAGATCCAATTTAAGTTTTCTACGAGATTTCTTTAAATCCGTAATGTTTTAGGTGCATTACAAAAAAAAAAAAAAAAAAAAAAAATAGACTTCAATAGACTTCAATTTCATAAAATATTTAAAATAAATCTTTTGTTATTAATAAATGCATCCGGTATAATTTTGTAATCATTTATCAATTATAAACAATGCATGAAGTAAATTGAAATTAGCTATATTTTGCACTTCAACATTGTAAAAAATGTTTTTAATATAATTTTAGGTAAGTTAATGGCTTTTGATGCTGAACCATTTTTCATTGTGAATAGAGAAGGCTTTGGTTAGTTAATAAAGTACATAGCTCCTCGTTATCCGCTTCGAAATAGAAATTACTTTCGTGATAAAGCCCTGCCAGAACTATATGAAAAACTAAAAGTATCAATATTACAAGATATAAAATCAGCAACAAAGATCTCTTTCACTCCATCAACTAAAGTTTAAATAAAAAAAATTAAGTCTGTGGAGCAACAGCCCGTGTGGACCAAGGCCTGCTGGGCCCAGCTCAGCTTTCTTGACTGTGGCATTTGTGTGTCACATAGCAGATGTTCCGGTCAGATGGTCATTCTGACGCCGAAACCCAGTGTTTAGTTCCCAAGCATGCATGGTCCTCCTCAGTTTATTTCTTTCAGGTATAAACAGCTAAGTCAACCTTGCCCAGTCCACGAATCAAACCATGGACCTGTGGCATGCAGTGCGGTGCGCTAACCACTAATTATAATTTACTTGATAGTTCATATCATGACCATTTTTTTCGTATAGCATATCGTATAACTATCGTTTTTAGTATATAGACCGAATATCCGGCCGGATATCCGGTGAAATCCGTTTCGGATATCCGTATCCGGTAGACATGGTACCCCGGATATCCGAAATCCGGTATCCGGCAAAACTCACATCCGTTCCATCCCTATTAAAAACATAGTTTATAATATCTACAACAGTTTTCCAATGCTCAAATGTGGATTACAAAATTACAAAATTACCATTACAAAATTGTGACATTAAATTAACTGAAAAACTTATATCTGGTCTACTTCGGTCTGTTAAAAACATTAAGCATCCTATCAACGATCTGTAAGGGTAACTTAACATTAAATCACTTACTACAATTTCAGTTTCTTTAACTACATCTGGAAGTGTCACACCAACTTTAAATGGTAAACTGACATTAGATTTTGATAATTCAGCAAATCGATTCATTAACTTTTTAATATAAGTTTGTTGATGCAAAAAAACTCCTTTCTCATTACACTCAAAATTAACTCCAAGTAAAAATTTTACCTTTCCTAATTCTTTAACATCTAAACTTGCCTTAAGTTTTGCAATAACAATTTCTATTTCTGAAATCTCTTTTCCAAATAAAATTAGATCATCCACATATACAGCTAATATAACATTATTGTACTTATAAACACAATTAACCCAACACAAACTTTCAAATCCAAGTTTCTTAACTATCGAATCAAACTCTGTTGCCCATTGCCTTGAAGATACTCTAAGTCCATAAATGGCTTTTTCTAGTTTACAGACCTTTTGTTCATTACCACTTTCTACAAAACCAGGTGGTTGTCTCATAAACACTATCGTGTCCAATTTGCTGTACAAATATGCAGACTTGACATCAAGCTGAAAATGATTCCAACCTAACAAACACACTAAAAGTATAAAAAGAAATTTTAGTACAGAAAAATTTATCACAGGTGAAAAATTATCAGTGTATTCAAAAATGTGTCATCCTTGTTCCTGTTTGAAATCTTGTGCCTCGCTTTGAACCGTTGTACTTTATTGTTATCATCGCATTTCCTACAATCTTTGCATTTGGCGGCGGGTTAACTAACTTCCAAACCTGTCTGTCTTTCATTGTTTGAATTTCATCTAACATAGCAGAATCCCACTCGCTCTTATTTTCACTCTTCTGTGTATCTGCAAAGCTCTTTGGTATCGTAAAATGGGGTGAATAGGAACAGCGGGGGGAATCGGAACGAAACTTCATGAAATTATAAAGAAATTATTATTTTACACAAATAAAGCAGTTTTATTAATTACATTTTTTTTTTATTTGGCTAACATTTTTGGAATCTTGGAACATGTTTTGTGGGGTTTTCAACACTGTCCTTTTTTTATAAAAAAAATTCTGAAACAGTGTCATATAATCCAATGAGTTTTAACCTCTCCAAAACTTATCCCGTAATTAATAACATGTACTATCTATAGACTTAACTAATATATTTTTAGATAAGAATAAACATCCACAACTGCATGCCATACTTAATTTAGCTTGGTTTTAAAAACTTTATTTTACGAATTTTTATGTTTTGTCTCGTCTCGATTTTGAGATTTGCGGGGTGAATCGGAACACTTGAAAAGTGATATGAAAGGGCTGTTTTTGGCAAGATTATGTTCCACACAAGATTCAACGGCTGAAGAAGAGTCTAATTACTCCCTTCAAGACAGTAATCAAGATTACATGCTTGAATAAATGTCAGAAGAGGAGCCTAGTTTCCGCATGGCAGAAAACCCGATTGTTCCAGTGGTTTTTCTCTAAATGACTGTTATCTTTAAGTTATATGGAGAAATGTATGAAGATTCTATGCAAGCAAAGTTTTACACCTACAAGATTATTGCTATATAAGTGTGTTTTACAAAAAGCACCCATGAACGAAGCGATTTTCTGAGACTTTCTCCTGAGGATGAGACTGAGGATGCTTTTCTCCTTTCTTAAGATATTTTAAGGAATTTGCAGTCATACACCAAGCAAACATAAAGTATATTAAAAAATATTATTAATTTTAAAGACTATTTGGATGAGTTATAGAAGAGTTGATACGCTTTCAAATATATGATTTGTTTTGACTATAATTGACAAACACAAATTTTATCCGTCATATTAAATGATTTTTTTATAATAATTCTGTGTTCCTATTTACCACAATGCATTATTATTTGTTTTTTGACACCCTGTAAACATTTTAATAAGATCAGACATAAATTGTAACGAGTGTTCCGATTCACCCCGCAGAAAGGGGTGAATCGGAACACCATGAAAAAATTCAAAATAAATTAAAGTCCTAGTTTTTACAAATTTTTTTGGGTTGATCCTCAAAGAAGAAGGTAAGACCCAAGTTTCTATGTCAAAAATATGTTCCTTAACTTTCTTATTACAACCGATTTTTACTTTGAAAGTTGAAGTGTTCCGATTCACCCCATTTTACGGTAATTCCACGTTATAAATTTCATCTTGAAATATGTCTTCTATGCAGTTTTCAAAATACATAGACTCATTACTTTGTTCTTCTGAATTAGTTTCTCGATTTTCATTATTGATATTCACAATTTCAGACTGAGCTTGAACAGTAGATTCTGGTTTAAAAGAACACACGTAATAAATTGTAACTCGAATCGTACACAATGTCATGCATTTCGCAATATTTTTGAACGTCATTCTGTGATCTTAGTCTTGCATTATCAGGTGTAAAATAATACACATAGACCCTATTGCCTAATGTATTCATCTTTTCCTCTCGTCTCCATGATTTAACATCCAGTTTTTGTTTATCTCCTCTCTCAGGACGCATCTTGTTCTTACCATCTAACTCCTCTACTTGAGTTTTAACCTTTGGGACTGAAATGGTTCTCTCATTTTCCTGTTCATCTTCGCTAAAATGTTCACTATTAAGACTTTTAATTTTTACGTATTCACATGCTCTATCTTTACCAAATAAGACATCAACAGCTCTCTTACCTTCGTCTATTTTCACGTGTATCGTTTCTACAATTTTCCTTTCTTTTGGTAGATAAATCCTATACCCCTTGGTTTGACTTGCATAGCCAATTAAGATACCTATCTTTGCCCTTGGCTGTAACTTATTTCTGTTAACTTTAGGTATATGGACAAATGCCAATGATCCGAATATTCTAAAATGCCTTACTGACGGCTTGTGACCAGTCCAAAGTTCAATTGGAGTTTTTCCGTTTAACAACTTATGTTCACAGCTGTTTCTTATGTACGTAAACGCGTTTAACGCTTCTCCCCAAAATTGTGGCTTTAATCCGCTATCAAAAAGCATAGATCTAACCCCGTCCATACAAGTTCTATTAAATTTTTCGCAAATTGCCATCTGCTCTGGTGTTGCTACGGACGATCTTTCAATTCTGATCCCCAACTCACGCAAATAAGTTTCGAATTCTTTATGACAAAATTCTAAACCATTGTCAGTTCTCACGCACTTTAATTTAGTATTATGTTGCCTTTCGGATATCGCCAAGTAGTTTTTGAAACAACCAAAAACCTCCGTTTTCTCCTTGACTGTATATACTTCTACTTTCCTTGAAAACTCATCAATTATGGACAAAAAATATCTTTTTCCACCTAAAATTTTGTTGATGCAGGTCCCCATAAATCCATATGTATTCTATCCAAAACATTACTAGTTCTTCGTTCGTAATTTAATTTTAATGATGACCTAGTTGATTTCGCTATTTTACATGTATCACAAGAGTCTAATTTACCAACTAACTTTTCCAAACCATATACCGCATTATTTCGACTCATCTGCCTTAATAAAGGAATATTTACATGACCAAAACGCTTATGAACTATTTCAATATTCGTACTATAAGTAAAATTACATTCAGACCTTTTACTATTGCAATAAGCATATAAAATATACAATCTACCCTTCCTACGTACAGAATAAAAATACTCGTTCAATTCATTATATACAATCATTTTATCATTTCCCCAAAACACTGTATGCTTTGCTATATCAATGCATGCACCACTTATTAAGTTACGGCGTATGTTTGGTGCGTACAATACATTTCTCAGAATCGAATTTATCTTACGATTAGCATCTGTAAAAACTAACTTTACAGTACCTGTACCTTCAATCTTTAGATTTGTGTTCTTGTCTCCTACAAAAGCTGTTGTCGATACTAGACTTTTGAAAGCCTCGAAATACTCCTTTTTGTTACAAAAATGGGAAGTTGCCGCTGAATCTATGAGCCACTCGCTCATTTCTAGATTCTTATCCTGAATAACTACATGTGGATCCAAATCACTTTCTGACCCCACATAGAACGTGCCGCTTTGAAAATTTCGGTCTTGTCTTCGCGATGTGTTATACTGTTTTTGTGTGGCTGGCTGTTTCTGTAGTTGAACTCTGCAATCTCGCATTATATGTCCTTTTTGATTGCATCTCCAGCACGGCCCCACAATTCTTCGTTCTGTAGCTCTTTGAGGATGATTAGGCTTTGTCGTTTTCGGCCCTTTTGCAATGAACGCATCCGCTATCCCTTCAACTTCACTGTCTTTCTTCTTCTGTAATATGCGGCCAGATTCATTTATAAGACTATCTTCCACATTTTCCATCCTAAAGTTGTCTTCATCAAGTCGATATAACACTTGAACTATATTGTCGTATTCAGCCGGAAGCCTTCTGATTAACTGGAAACACTGTAACAACTCGGGTATTGCAAATCCAGCTTCTTTTGCCTGTTGTGCTTTCTCCGCAACTCTTTTGATGAAGATCTCAATCGTCTCGTTCTCTGGTTCGAACCTCAGATCGTAAAATTCGTCAACAAGTCCAGCCAAACGTGCTCTTGAAACCGGTTCAAAATTCTTTTTCAGAATTTCCCACGCTTCTTTTCCGTCTGTTGTAGCTGAAATTAGAGATTGATACTTCCGTTCCACTGCTTGATATATTGTTGTATATGCTCGATCTTTTCTCCAGTTGTACATTCGCCTTTCTCTGTCTGATGCTTCATCCGGACATAGCGTCGCCTCGTTCGTAATAAACTCCCAAGAACCTCTGTCTATTAGCAGCACTTTAACGTCACATTTCCAACTAACATAGTTCGTCGAATTTAGCTTCGGAAAATTAAAACTTGACTCAGATAGTTCAGTCATCTTCAGCACGCTTTTATCTTAAATAATTTTAAAGTACGCTATCACGCCAATACACTTCTACATACTTTTGGCTTCTATTAACTCATTGGACTTTTCTACTGGCTTTCTCGTATTCACTGAGAATCCTATTCTGGGCACCCTGTCCTGGGCCCATAACCCTATTGGTAATTTCACACCAAAAGAAATTCAGGATGCCACACATACCTCAGCCAGCCCATAATCATGAACCAAATCAATTTAATAAGATAAGTTCACAAGTATGAAGCCTCATCATATCACAATCCAATCCTGTATATATATGTTGTTGTTGTTGTGGTCGTGTGACAAGTGCAGAAAAAAAGTGATAGGACAAGTCAAATGGGACCAAAGGCATTGAGCACAGCCCTGGCCACATCTCCGACTTTATTGGTATAAAGGGTGTCATACCAGCAATATATATATATATACCTTTTACAATAGTTACGGTTGCAGAAATAACTATGAAATTTGCATAACATGGAGTACGACACATAACAAATCAATAAAAAATATAATATTAAATAAATCTCCAATAATAAAAGTTGTGATTTGTCCGGAACTATATAGTCCGGGGAATAGAGACTGAAAAAGGGGTCTTACCTCAAAAGGTTATGTAGTTCAGATTTTTTAATATGTTATCGGTCCCGTGGTTTATAAACCAAGTTTTCGACCTCCTAAACCTTGTGCGTTCTCCGTGGTGCACCAAAAACTGAGCCGTTTTTCAGTTTATACGTCATAACACTTTGCCAATGCATCTTAGAAACAAACATTATATTCAAAAGTTGTAGAATATTAAATTATCTACAACTTTTGTATACTAAGTTTTTTAGTAGACCTATTATGTAAATAATTATGTTGCATCAAAGTCAAAACTTTTTCGTAAAAATGCTACTTTTTTAAGATTTGTGTCAAGTTTTTTTATTATATCTTCATAATGGTAAGTTTTAGAAAAAAAGTTTGTGAATACAAGTTGTAAAGCAATATATTTCCTACAAGTTTTCTAGATAAACTTATTTTCTAGGACTAATAACAAAGGAGTTACTCTGCTTTGTGTATTTTCCGTGGTGCACCACAAAAAAATACGTTTTTCAGTTTATAGATCGTAACTGTTTCGCAATGCATTTTAAAAACAAACATTACGTTTAAAAGTTGTAGAATATTAAATTTTCTACAACTTTTGTGAGCAATTTGCTTTTGTAAAGCTATTATGTAAAGAGTTAAGTAGCATCAAAGTAAAAAATTTTTCGTAAAAATGCTGCTTTTTTAAGTTTTTTGCCGAATTTTTCAATTATATCTTCATAACAATAAGTTGTAGGGAAAAATATACTGCACAAAAGTTGCAGATCTATAAATTTGCTATAAGTTTTATACAAAAAAGTTACTATCTAGGACTAATAACTAAGGAGCTACTCTTCTTTGAAGGTTTACGAGATGATAACCTATAATATATTATGTATAGGTAAGGGTTTAAAAATAGCTTCTTACTGCATAGTCTGACAATTTTAATAAAAAAATAAAACAATATATATATAATATTAATGATAATGTAAAATAAAAAGTGGAAATATATTAAATAATGTATATATCTATAGATAATAATAGTAATATAAAATTTTCCATTTTGCCATGATGCACCAAAAATTTCTGCATTTGGAAATAAAAATGAGAAATAGACTGCATTCAAGTGGCTGATTCTAAACTACGTGGGGTACAGATCTTTTGAGATAGAATAGAAAAATCACAAGTCGGGTGGCATAAGTGGTATGTAAAGGAATTCTTTTGAGGACTCAGTTTTCGCGAAAACACCATATACTGTCGAGTGAGATTTGTCACTGCCGAATTCAGGGTAGAAGATTAGAAGAACCGAAAAACCATTCTCACTCCTCCCCACCACTAACCATCCCGACAGAATATCAACCACTCAGTGTAGTTACTTAGTATTGGAATACATGCGTTGTAATGATGGCTGCTTCATCCTATCCAATATTACAAGAATTTGCAAAGATCTTCCTAGATCCTAATGTCAGTGTTTCAAGCATCACCGAAGCAGTATCAAGCATTCTTGTTACTCTCTTTGGTGGTGACAGGGCAACAACTTGAAATGCTTTGCGTTATAAGCAATTTTCCAAATCAACAACTGGGAGCAAGTTAAATCTATCAAAGCTATCTCCGACCCAAGAAGCTGCTACGCACCATGTCTTTCGCACATATCATCAAGTAAAGACATGGATGGGCCAATTGAAAAATCCTCTGGTCTGTGGGTGGAAGATGGACAGTAAAGGACTTCTTCCTATTACAACCACCAGGGATTGAGCTCCTCAATCAATTCTGACCTACATTTTCTGCCAGCGCAACATAGGATGCACTAAGGCCTGCGGTTGTAGAAAGGCCGGTCTCAAGTGCTCCATAATATGTAAAAACTGTCATGTACAAATCAGTGACAATATAGCGAACATCATAATTGATGACAACGATGCAGACAACCCGACAGAACTCTTAAGTGAAGAAGTAGCGGAGGAACTAGCCGAGCCTTCGTGGCTAAACGAAACTAAATTTAAGAATTTATAAGTTTTCTAAATTGTAAGTTTTATTGATATTACTATTATTATATATAGATGTATACATTTTTATAATATTTATATTTTTTTATTTATACTATTATACTATTTTAATACCTATATTGTTTTATTTTTTATCAAACTTGTCAGGCTTTGCAGTGAGAAACTGTTTTTAATATTAGATCTTATCAAGTAGCTCTTTTGTTGTTAGTCCTATAAAATAACTTTGTATATAAAACGTAGCAAATTTAGGGTTTTACATTTTTTATGATATACTTTTATGGATATCATCTAAATCTTAAAATGGTATTTTTACAAAAGAGTTTTTGCTTTGATGCTTTTCATACAATTTGTTTTTCATACAACAGTTCTACAAAACAAATTGTGCACATACCATTAGTGGTAGAAAATTTAATACTCTACAACCTAAAAAATAATTTGTCCCCTATAAAATGCAGTGGAAAAAAGATATGAGCGGTATACTGAAAAAAATTCAAAATTTCAGAATTCAGAAGGTTTTGGGAGCACCATGGCGTAAATGGTAAATTGATATTACCGTTATTGTATATAGATATATACCGGGTGATCCAGAAGTCGGGACCAACTTTAAAAATGAATAATTCGAAAACGCAGCAAGATACAAAGATATAGTTTGCACCAAACGCATGAAAAATAAACCGGGTTTTGTGTCGCAACATAATAAAAAATAGTTTTTTTGCCGACCAACAGATGGCGCTGTAGTGTGTTATGTCACGAAAAGCTGATTAAGAAAAAAAAAAAAAAATGAGATTCTTTACAATTCAGCTTTATTACAGTTAATTAATTACAGTAAATGTTCAAGTGCTATCCATCGTTCAGAAGTACAGCTGTGAGACGAGTGACCACACCATTCACAGCATTTAGGAGCATTTCGTGTGTTATGGCAGACACATGTTGCCGGATGGCATCTGTAAGTGCAGCTAATGATGCCGGTCGGTCGCGGAATGTTATAGTCGATGTTATGGTCTGAATTGTAAAGAATCTCATTTTTTTTTTCTCTAAATCTGGTTTTCGTGACATAACACACTACAGCGCCATCTGTTGGTCGGCAAAAAAACTATTTTTTATTATGTGGCGACACAAAACCCGGTTTATTTTTCATGCGTTTGGTGCAAACTATATCTTTGTATCTTGCTTCGTTTTCGAATTATTCATTTTTAAAGTTGGTCCTGACTTCTGGATCACCCGGTACTTTATTTAATATATTTCCACTTTTTATTTTACATTACCATTAGTATTTTGTATATATTGTTTTATTTTTTTATTAAAATTGTCAGACTATGCAGTAAGAAGCTATTTTTAAATCCCTACCTATACATAATATATTATACGTTATCATCTCGTAAACCTTCAAAGAAGAGTAGCTCCTTAGTTGTTAGTCCTAGATAGTAACTTTTTTGTATAAAACTTATAGCAAATTTATAGATCTGCAACTTTTGTGCAGTATATTTTTCCCTACGACTTATTGTTATGAAGATATAATTGAAAAATTCGGCAAAACACTTAAAAAAGCAGCATTTTTACGAAAAAGTGTTTACTTTGATGCTACGTAACTCTTTACATAATAGCTTTACAAAAGCAAATTGTGCACGAAAGTTGTAGAAAATTTAATATTCTACAACTTTTAAACGTAATGTTTGTTTTTAAAATGCATTGGGAAAGAGTTATGATCTATAAACTGAAAAACGTATTTTTTTGTGGTGCACCACGGAAAATACACAAAGCAGAGTAACTCCTTTGTTATTAGTCCTAGAAAATAAGTTTATAGAGAAAACTTTTTCTCTAAAACTTACCATTATGAAGATATAATAAAAAAACTTGACACAAATCTTAAAAAAGTAGCATTTTTACGAAAAAGTTTTGACTTTGATGCCACATAATTATTTACATAATAGGTCTAATAAAAAACTTAGTATACAAAAGTTGTAGATAATTTAATATTCTACAACTTTTGAATATAATGTTTGTTTCTAAGATGCATTGGCAAAGAGTTATGACGTATAAACTGAAAAACGGCTCAGTTTTTGGTGCACCACGGAGAACGCACAAGGTTTAGGAGGTCGAAAACTTGGTTTATAAACCACGGGACCGATAACATATTAAAAAATCAGAACTACATAACCTTTTGCAAGGCAAAATGTCTCTATTCCCTGGACTAATATCTTTGCGCGGAAGGATCCATCGTACAGCTCAAGGTTCAAGTAATGTTGACTCGAGTTATAGTGGTGAGCGAGAGTCGGGTGCAGAGGGTTGTAATTAAATTTCTAAACACTTTTGGTTGAATTTTTCCCGACAGACCAGGATTATTCCTAAGCTACTTTTGTTTATTTATTTTCGAAGTTTTCTGCAACCTCTTGACCTATCCGTTTTGTATCGTACAGAGCTGTTTTGCTTGTCTTTTTGATTTCCTCTATTTTAATTCAATCTTTCGTTTTCAGAAAACTTATTAGAATGCATTGAATCCGATGGTTGATGAGTTACGATGTATGACGTCATAAGATGGAAGTCCGAATCGGAAGACATATTTGGTCACACATGTTTTACAAATCTTGTCAATATTTATTAAAAAAAAAAAAAAAAAAAATATCATTAAATTTTGTGTTATTTTGTTCACCTGTTCGCGCTTACACCATACATAAAAATTTAAATATCATTCTCAATTTATATCATTAATACATACTATATATTTCTTTTGCGCATAGGGGCAGGTAAATTGGCTTTCCTTGACATAATATTTTCTACTAGTACAGTTTAAAACTTAATTAAAAATTCTTTAATGAACAAATGACTTCTTCAATGAAAAAACGCATTAAAATTTTATTGTAGAATTTGGACGTTTCCGAACTCTCCAGGGTGTTATTCAACCTCATAAATTATCACTTTTAAAAGTAAAATTATTTGGATACATTAATTTCTAAACATATTTAAGTACACATAGTTGAAGGCAAATTGGTAACTTAACATTACTGGATTATTTAGGAGTAATACAATTGTTATTATTATAATTCGTATAATTAAATATTCGTATAATTACTACAGAGTAAATATAAAAAGTTCTGGTTGTGCTGTCAGTTGCAAGAAGTACCGTAACGAGGTGGTAAGGCCTCTTTCACACGGTGGGGACGCGGATGTGAGTGCGCAAAAAGTTTTACCAATGTATTTTGAATGGAGCATTTCACACAGAGGGCCCGCACGAAAGTTAAAGTGCTGACACGCAGAAGTAGGTATATCTCCGCAATTTCCATCGATAATATTCAGTTTGAATTAACTAATTATATTTTTATTTGTAACTAGCTAAATACCCGTGCTTCACTACAAAATTAACATGTGCAATATTTTAGCTAGCTGTGAGGCCTAGCGTTGCGGAAATCTGTCATTCGTGTATAGGACCCAGTTTTTGGCGTTTTGCTCGCAGGAAGGGTCATCGCTACGCAAAATCGAGCTCGCTTCGTTCGCTGAAAAGTTCATGGACACATAAACACAGGCTTATTTCACTCGTTAAAAGGTTCATTGCTATGCAAGCATAGGCTCGCTTCTCTCGCTGAAAGGTTCATTGCTGCGTAAGCATAAGCTCGCTTCACTCATTAAAACCTAATTTCTACGTAAAGACATAATATTGGAAGCCTCTCCCTTGCGAAGAAAAAAAATTCCTCTTTAATGCAATCATACAATACCCCTTTAAGATTATTTTAACACGCGTGTGTTTGTGGAAAGCAAAATTAGAGGCTAAAACTACTTACGTTGAAACTTTCAGAGATCTAGGCCTATTCGAAGTCGCTTTTTGTGACTTTCGAGCATGACCAAAAGTACATGCGTTGAAAATTTCAAAACTGTTGCGCTATTTGAAATCGTTTTGTAATATATATATTAATTAAAAAAATTAATAACGAACTGAACAAAAATTTAAAATTATGTTTTTCTAAAGTCCAATTAGAAGGTCAAAACTACTTATGTTGAAAATTTCAGAGCTGTAGCCCTATTAGTAGTCGTTTTGTAGAATATTTATTAATTAAAAAAATTAATTAAAGAAAAAAAGAAAAATCTAAAATTCTGTTTTTTAAAAGTCCAATTAAAACGCCAAAACTACTTATATTGAAAATTTCAGAGCTGTAGCCCTATTAGTAAACGTTTTGTAAAATGTTTATTAATTAATTAAAAAAAATTAATCAAAAAAGAACAAAGTAAAAATTTAAAATTCTGTTTTCTAAAAGTATGATTAAAATGCCAAAACTACTTATGTTGAAAATTTCAGAGCTGTAGCCCTATTAGATATCGTTTTGTAACATATTTTTTAATTCATTAAAAAAATTAATTAAAAAATAACTACTTAAAATTTTAACATACTGTTTGTGATGTATAAAATTAGAAGGCCAAAACTACTTATGCTGAAAATTTCAGAGTTCTACTACAATTTTAAGTAGGTTTACAGACAGACAGACACACAGCTTGTTTTATTATTATAGATTTATAGCGTATAATGCGGTTCAAAAAGCCTTCCGTGATCAAACTATCTATGCAATACTTGAATTTTAACATAATTTTGAATCTTGACTTTTTTGTATCAAGTTGGTAATTTTAATTAATTTCAAAACAAAATTATATAAAAAAAAGTATTTCCGTTTAATTTTATATTCTAGTCGGTTTCTTATGTCAAATCATTGTGTATAGTTTTTGTCGTTAAATTTAAAATTTTAAATAAGTTACAAATCGAATTATGATTGGTGCAGGATTATACCTTTTAATTAATCAATCCTCAAATGAATAATTTTTATGCAGGTATGTTAGTTTTTAACACTTGTTAGTTGCGAAAAAGTGTGAATCGAATAAAAAAGTTTAGAAATTTTTTTTCCAATGTATACCAGTATTGATACTGTTGCGTTGTACGGGTTCGAAAGATTTGAAGCCAAAGCAGAACAAAACTTGCAGAAATTTATTCCAAAATAACTCTTCACAGTTCTCTTACAGCTCCAGAACTTTCGTTCTAGTAGACACAATACAGCTCTTTTCACCTCAGTAGAGCACAAAACAGCAGTTAAAACTTGACAACAACTGCTAAATCGCCGCAAAAGACAATGCAATACAGTTCGCTCAGTATCTCCAGTCAACTAATTCAGTGACTCAAAATCCAAGAACTACTCAGGTCAGGAATACAGCTCCCACAATGAACGTTGAGAGACAACTAACTTCAGTCAACTATCGGACTCAGCTAACAACTAGCTCCGTGACTCAAAATCAGTCAACAACAACCAAAACCCTACTCACGGCCGTCCTTATATAGGGGAGGGGAACTTTCGTGAAACTTCTAGAGGTAGATGTTTGGAGAACTTTCCAGATAGTAGTCGAAAAGCCCTATACATGGGATACATGTATCAAAAATGTCGCCAACTGGTCGCCAGGTTTGGCGACATTTGGCGATTTCTCGCCAAATTTGGCGACAAAAATTAGTCGCCAAAACCATCGCCAACTTGGCTCTATCTCGCCAATTTGGCGAGATTCCCATTACCATAATGTTAAATGCCCTGCCCCTTGAAGTTCGCTTCCCAGAGTTACCTCTGTAAAACCCGTTATCAAGCGATAACACTCCTATTGCCGGGAAACCAACTAACAACGAACTATTGCATTGCCTTATGCGAAATGTACATAAATTACTATTTACAAAATATACAAAAATTCGTAACAATACTTTTTTTTATAAAACATAACATTGGCTTTGAGTGAAAAGGTCCAAACTCAACTTTAAGTTTCAAATCAGTTTTCGGTATTTTGGAAACAAGAGAATCCTACGTTGGTAAGTAAAAGTTGCCGATTATATATTAATACTGCTAATCAGTACTGGTATTATCTTAGCTGTTTGTTCAACTACAATGTCGGCTTAAGAGCAAAATGCTATGTGTGCAAGAATGAGTTTTGGCGCCTCTTACAATGAAAATGGGTATAGAAAAAAGCCTCTGAAAATGGTATGGGTTCTCTATAACTAAAATTTCATGGAAATTAATTCCTGAAGTTGTCATTTTTAAGGGATTAAAAACTAAAACTAATAAGTAGTAATTAATAGTAAAGTATTTAGTACATTTTCATTATTTTTATTTTTTAAAATGACTTCTTCTATTACTAATTCTTTTAACGGACTTTTTCAAAATTCAATAGGCGTGGTGTACTGTACTTGTGTAAAGGGAAAGCTCCTAAATTCTTTTACTCAGTTTATAGTTTTGTCAGTTAAAAAATAACAGACATTTTTTAACCAGCATAAGTTTGGATTTGATATTCATGAAGAAAAAAAAATCTATTAAAATATTACAGAAAATTGATTATTTTAATCTGTATTACACACTTAGCTGTGGGCCTTGCTAGCTTTAGTAGCGGAAAATGTTTTTATTAGTTTACATATTTACCATATTACTTTGAAAAATATTTTTCTCATTTCAGCGCCCCTCTCAAAATCACATGTGTGCGA
This sequence comes from Linyphia triangularis, assembly GCA_963978545.1. NCBI lineage: Eukaryota > Metazoa > Arthropoda > Arachnida > Araneae > Linyphiidae > Linyphia > Linyphia triangularis. Next base: position 96,295,069 of record OZ021728.1, read on the forward strand.
TCGCACACATCTTAGGCTGGCCCTAATTAATAGGATAAGCCGACCAAATGGTATAGTGGTTAGCGTGCTGGCTTCTAGATCGCGAGGTTGCGGGTTCGAGTCCCGTGTTAGGCATGGGTGTTTGTAAATGTATGTTGGCTTGTCTAATGACGAATGTTTCGGCGCATTATAGCCCTCGTGTTGCTGATGACGCCAGATAATCTGAATACAACCAACCAATTAATAGGATAATCCAACAAACGCCTATTTCTCCGTTTCCTTCTAAAATAAAGGAGATATAATAACTGTAACCTTCTTTTATTCATATTTAAATTTTAAGATATTTATTATTTAAATATTTATATTATAAAGTAAAACTTAAAAAAAACAACCAACTAAACACTTTTATTCAAAGCTTATCCACATACTGCATTCACTGGGTGAAAATTATAATTAAACTTTTCAAGGATGTGGGTGAAACGTCCGCAGATCGTGTGAAAAGGCATGCTCCGTTTGAAAGAGGCCTATCTTGCGAATCATTAACGGGGTCTGAGAGAAGTACAAAGGTGTTGTCTCAGTGTTGTCAATTGAATTTTGTTCATTGGTAGTTTCTGATTCGTGGATCGGAGGGGTAATATTTGTTTCTGTAGTCTGTGGAACTACTTAGGTAAATGTTGCAGCAGCTATTTGAAGAGCGTCAATTTGGTATAAATGTTTGATATATGTTAGAGTATATGTATGTTTTGTGCTTTGAAAAATTTTACTTTTAAACCGCCATGTATGCATGGTTGTAACATATCTCTTTTTCGATTTGTGGTGTAAAAAATGTTTCAAGTACAAAATGCCAGGACTACTTGGAAATATATAAACTTAATAATAGTGATTACATAATATTTGTATTGTTTAGAATGTTCGTAATTGCTTGATATGGATTAATTGCATGAACAAGACATTATTTTGCATTTATTCTTGTGAACGGCCGTACTAAGATGGATAAACCAGATCTAGTTCGATCACGGAAGCCAAGCAACACTGGTATACGGACATTACTTGGGAGGGTGACCGAGTGGAAACGCTGAAAATCCAAACGGCCATCAGGACAGATGTGAATTTCTTTAGCCTAAGAGATTTTTAATTATTTTTTAATCGCGAATATCTTTATGTATTCGATGAAGCCTGATTTCGTAAGCCATTTGACTTGCTCCTTTAGGTCACTCAGGATTCCTTCGGCTTTGTTGAAAGATAAGGGTGTCTGGATTTTGAGATTTTGATTGGTAAAGTTTCTGGTTTCGTATGATCTTTAAGTTTTGTAAGGATTATGTACTCCTGTTGGATTTGGTTGTTTTCAGATTATCTGGCGCCGTCAGCAACACGAGGGCTATAATGCGCCGAAACATTCGTCATTAGACAAGCCAACATACATTTACAAACACCCATGCCAACACGGGACTCGAACCCGCAACCTCGCGGTCTAGAAGCCAGCACGCTAACCACTATACCGTTTGGTCGGCACTCCTGTTGGAATATCTTTTGTTTTGATGACTGGATACTTGGACCACCCTGAGTAATTAGGTGTGTGTTGATTCCCGCAGTTTACGCATTTTGGTTGGTTGTATTCAGATTATCTGGCACCGTCAGCAACACGAGGGCTATAATGCGCCGAAACTTTCGTCATTAGACAAGCCAACATACATTTACAAACACCCATGCCAACACGGGACTCGAACCCGCAACCTCGCGGTCTAGAAGCTAGTACGCTAACCACTATACCGTTTGGTCGGCTTTGCGCATTTTGGAGTCTCTGCAAAAAGTTTTTTCGCATTCTTTCGATAAGTGGTCCTGTCCACGTTTGGGTTCATGCTTGCAACCCATATGGACTATGAAAGTACAGCTTTAAACTATTATATCGGGTGGTGCCAATCCTTCCATGATAGGGATCCACTTCAATCTCTAAACTGAAAAGTTCCCAAATTTCTACTTCTATCGCTTCGATTAAAAGTAACGAGAAATAGGGGACGGGCTCGGGCGGTGCCATCTTTTCAAGTCATTAGCTGCTTAACTTCAATAGGAGGGTAATTTTCCAGGAACAGCCTATCAAAAATGGTCAGTGATATCTTCCTGGTCAGAAACGCTAAAGTCAGAAGGGGTCGGAGAATTCTCACTCTGAATAAATGAATCCAAGTTTAGAAGAAAGGAACCAGGGGGACTAGCTACATCTTTAATATTTGTCAGTCGTGATCTTGATTCACAAATAAAAGATTCAATCACTTCGAACAAACGCCATTTTAATAATCAATTTTTCAAACTAAGTTACTGTAGAAGTAGTTATAAAAATAGGCACGTGACCCTGACACCTTCCCCCCAGAGTCATATTGGATCCTAAGATCAAAAATGACTAAAACAACTTAATGGTCACCTGGTACACCAAAACCCACTGTGTACTCCATGTTTTAAAACTATACATATACAAAGCTACTCCATGAACACAAAGTCTTAATTAAATATACTGCTTATCTACCAATAAAAAAAAAATGTTTTAGAGTTCAATTAATCTAAAATGTCCTTAAAGTTCTTTGTTAACTGCGGTTTACATTTATAGTCTGGAAAGTACATCTGCATTACTTAGTTTGGATCCTTTGACGTGGCTTGCATCAATGTCATGGCACTGAATGGCCAACGTCCATCGCTGCAATCTCGGACATTGGGGTTCAGCACTCGTGAGAAACACTAAGGGATTATGATCCGTCAGTAAGAAAATATTTGCACCACACAGTAAAGTTTCAAATCTGTGCAAAGCCCAAATAATGGCATAAGCTTCCCTTTCAATTGTGGACCACTTCTGTTGGGTTGGATTCAGTTTCTGGCTACCGAAAGCTATGGGACGAATGCTGCCTTCTCCATCCAACAGCCCTAGACAACATCCGACTGCAGTCTGAGATGCGTCCGTGTGTAAATAGTACGGTTTCTCTATATCTGGGACCTGTAATTCTGTAATTCCACAGAGTGCTCTCTTCAACTCCTCGAGTGCATTTTGAGCTTCCTCGCTCCATGGAAGGACATTAGGCACCTTCTTTTTAGTAAGCTCCGTTAATGGTGGAGCGATCTTTGCATAGTTCGGAATAAACTGTCTGCAAAAATTGCACAACCCTAGTGCACTCCTCAGTTGCTTCTTGGACTTGGGTTCTTCTAAGCTCTGAATTGCCTTTATTCTCTCTTTGTCAGGGGCATGCTGACCTGAACCAATGACATGTCCCAAGTATTTTACTTTTTGTCTTGCAAACTTACACTTCCCTAAATTCACGGAGAAATTGAAATGTTCTAATCTTTTAAAAACCTCTTCCAGATGCTTCAAATGTTCCTCCCACTTATCGGAGAATACTGCTAGATCGTCGATGTATACACATGCAAAGTCAGACATAGTCTGGGCCACTTTAGACATAGCTCTCTGGTTGGTTGCTGCAGCGTTTCTTAATCCAAATGGTAACACATTCCATTGGCAGTGGCCTCGATGAGTTCGGAAAGCTGTTAGATGTTTGCTACTGTCTTCCATGTGTATAGCCCAGTATCCTTTCAACATATCAAGTACAGTAATGAATTTCTTCTTCCCTACTAAGAAATTCAACTGCATCATATTCTTCATTGGATACGCGTCTGGCACAGTAAGAGCATTCAAACTTCTGAAATCTATACATAACCTTATTGTCCCATCTTTCTTATGAACACATACTACCGGGTGTGCTATTTCACTTACAACCGGTTCGACTAGTCCCAACCCTAACAACTCGTCTATATATGCATCCACTTTCCTCTTTAAGTTCTCCGGTATCTTATAAGTTTTTGGTTTCATCGTTTCCTCCTCAGTCTTCAATTTTATCACATGTTCCCCCACTTTAGCTCTTTTTATTTTTACAGAAAACAACGTTTTGTGTCGATTTAAAAGATCCTTCAGTTGATCTTGTTGTTTCCTAGGTAGGTAATCCAATTTCACTCTTTCCAATGCTTCCTCCTGTTCCCCAGTTGCAGAAATTGTTGGTGTTTCAAATATCTCACCAAACTTATCATCAATATTATAAACCACTCCAACCGTTTGAACTCTCGCTCTGTATTCTCTCATCTTGTTAAGTAATCTTAAATTATACCTCCAGGCATCTGTAAATAATACGAATTTGGTTTTGCTCTTCTAACAACCCTAACTGGCGTCCACCTTGCGTATAGTTTGTTGGTTGAATCACGTGACAACACAAGCACTTGATCCCCAGGTGCGAATTCTCGATGCTTTTTCCTAGTGTTGTAATTTCTAGTGTAGTTACTTTGCTGCACATCATTTGTTAACTTTGCCTTTTGAGTTGCTGCTTCCAACTTCCCTTTTAACTCCTTTAAATAATCCTCTACTGATCCTTTAATATTCAGTGGTAACACCATGTCCCCAGACCAAATTGACTTCAATATAGACAGCGGGCCCTTCGGATCTCTTCCATACATTAGCAGAAAAGGTGGAAAAGGAGGTACATCTTCAAAAAATCTTGCGTTAAACTGGCCTTAAAATTTGTCGCATTGTCCATTGCTATCATTTCTGGAATCCATGTTCTGCTGAATATTTCCAGCAGTGCTTCACATGTACTCTTAGCCGTTAATGACTTGAGCGGGACTGCTTCCTGCCATCTGGAATGCTGGTCCATTAAACAAAGTATGTATCTATGTCCTTGAGATGACGCAGGGTCTACAGGACTGATTAGATCTACGTTTACCACTTGGAATGGCAGTTCCGGATGAGACACAGGTGTTATCTTAATTTTGTCAACCGACCGAATTACTTTCCTGCTCTGACAACCATGACAGGAACTAACTACAATATGCTTTAATTTCCTTGACTATCCCTGGCCAATAAAATTTTTTTTTTATTCTCTGCATAGTTTTATGAGCTCCGAGATGTGCTCCAAACACCGATTCATGCGCGATTTCAAGTATTTTACTCTTCCTAACTTCAGGAATCACCAACTGTCTTATTCTATTCCCACACATTATCTCTTCATGATACAGGATGCTGTTTTCTATCACATATCCTCCTTTGTTCCGCTTAGCCAAATTCCATACTTCTTGAAGAGTGTCGTAAATCTGTTGCTGTTGCTTGAATTTTTCTGTATTATTTCCGCACTTCCTGTCATCACACTCTCCTATTGTTAGCTCCGCTCCTCCCTCTTCACTACTTACACTCCCTTCCGACAGCTCATTTCGGGAATCAGACCTTAACTTCATAGCAGCTGTAAAGCTGGGATTGTATATTCTTTCTTGTTCTAATAATGCTTCATACGTTTCAGTATCCAACAGTATATCAGCATTCAATCCATCCACAGTTTCCACCACCGTTTTAATCACCGGCGTAATATACCCATTCGTTACCAAACCAATTTCTACTTCTTTTAGTTCGGCCTTCAAAGAATCTCCAAACGCGGGTTGTAGAATTATATGTCCTTTGTAATCCACTTCTTCTCTTACTACACTGCTTTTAAACACACTAATTTGTGCACCTGAATCTACTACTGCTTCATATTCAGCTCCACCATATGAAATTTTTACTATCTTGTGATCAGACATTCTTGGTTGAACTGCATCACATTCCTTGTTCTCTCTTACAACTCCACCGTTGAACCTCGCCGTAACTACTTTGCTTTCACCATCTCCTTCTTCAATTACCTTGACTTCAGCTATTTGCGCTTCCGCTACCTTTACCTCTGAAACTTTACCTTCCGTTCTTCTCCTCCCTGCTTTCTTGTCCCAACAATATCTTGCCAAATGTCCTACTCTTCCACAGTTGAAACAAGTAACTGGCTATTGAAAAGAATTTCGTTTATCGAATCCACCTCCACTGAGGTTGTTAGGCTCTTGTCTATATCCTTCACCAAATATGATTCCTTCCATTGAATGTGATAGAATTTTCCCTATAGGAATTTCTATACGGTTGAGACGACGTAGCTTTAGTGGCTTGATTATATTGCCTTGGATTTTCATACTCATCTAACTTCCCAGCAAGAGCTTCAACTGTTACAATCCTAGCGCAATCATCAATAAAATGTTGTTGTATATCTGTTGATACCTGTTCCTTCATCTTCTCAACAATGACCAGTTGCTTCAGACTGTCAAAATCATTGATTTTTAGCCTTGAAATCCACTCATTAAAATAGTTCGCCAACTCAAATCCAAAATCTCGCCAAGTGTTCTCAGCCGATTTGCAATGCCTCTTAAATTTGATTTTAAATGCTTCTGTGCTCAATTTAAATCTTTTCAATAACATATTCTCCATGTGCTCGTAGTCTTTTGCTTTTTCTTCAGGCTCCCTGGCAATCAAATTCGCCATTTCAAACGGCAATAGCCCAACAAGATTCGTTACCCAATCTTGGTTCCTTAATTTGAACTATTCGTGCTTGTCTTTCAAACAATATTAGGTAAAAACTTATATCGCCTTCTTTGGGATCAAAGGTACGCATTAATTTATGCAATCCCCCCCTGGTACTTGTTCTCTATTTCCTTCATTCGGTGAACTCGTCTCTCTTATAATACCATTATTCACCATCGTTGCTTCTATCTTTAACTTTTCTAATTCAAATTCCCTTTCCTGACGTCTAATTTCATCTTCTCTTTCTTGGCGTTTAATTTCATCCTTCTCACCAACTATTCTATTCAATAATTCTTCCACAAACACCTCTTCATACTCCGCACTTGCTAATATCATCCTTTTTAAACCGGCAACTTTCATGCCTTCCGTTACAGTTTCTCCTCATTCTTCCGCTAGACACTTGAAGTCCACCTTTAAAGCTCTTCCTAAAAACACTATTGCACATCCAATACTTTCCCAAAATAAACTTCCACAAATCTTAAAACTTCTTAACAGTTCCCAAGATATTCAAAGTGATGAATTATACTCCCCAATACTATATATTCCTAAATTCTCAATCTGCAAACAGCTCGTAATCCAAAATCTTTAACACCGCTCAAAATCCACAATCTAAACGACAATCAAAAATCCTTACTTTTCAAACAGCTTTGAAACCCTCAATCTCCAACCAGTCTTCGAAATCCACCAACTAGTCATTCGAAATCCACCAACTAGTCATTCGAAATCCATTGGAGTTTTCCCGCACATTATGTCAGTCGTGATCTTGATTCACAAATAAAAGACTCAACCACTTCGAACAAACGCCATTTTAATAATCAATTTTTCAAACTAAGTTACAGTAGAAGTAGTTGTAAAAATAGGCACGTGACCCTGACAATATTATTCAGTTAAACCAACTGCAGCGGATTAACAACAATTTTTTTTTCTTATATTGTTAACCAGTAATTGTTTTATATTAATCATCTCATCAACATTATTGGGGACAGTAATAATAGACATCTTAGAAGTAATAACCTAAGTGATAGCTGAAAGGGGTCGTGTTCATCCTGGAAGGGAAGGGGGGGCCCCACCATTTGGAATTTTGTAATCTGGAAATCTTTGATAGTCTGGAAATATTTGATAGTCTGTCAGATTATAGGATCAAGTATGGCACATTTTGGAGGGCCAGTGGTTTCTATTCCCGATCCATTAAAATCTAGTTACGTCTTTTTTGTTGTTTTGCCTTTATTACAGTGAAAATCATTGCTTACATTAGTTTTACCGCTTCGTAGCACTCCGGTAGTGGGTACATTTTACTTCTACAGTCAATATCGTATATTGTCTCATTAACGATCTCTGAAAGAAGTCTCACACTATTGTGTGCAGAGATCTCAATGACGTCAATTGAATTTTGATGATTTTTATTTTCTGACTCCAGGAGGGAACCTATCTGCGCAAGTTTAAGAGTGACTTGTTTCAAATTAATTGAGACCTTTTTAGTGATAGGTATTTTATTTAGACTATCTATTAACTGTTTGACAAGATCTGAAAGCTCGCCAAAGACGATGGAAAAGAAAAAATGGGTAGATTCATAATGAAAATAAGAGGGGAATGTGGCACCTGCAAAGCAAAATATAAATTAGGAATGAGGGACCGACAATATTTAATTGCATTTTATCGCTTTATTAGAAATGAAAGTAGCGCCATTCGCGTTTTCCTGTGTGTTTTGTTTATGAAGTTTTTAAATAAATTTCAAGCCGGCAAGAGATTTTCCCAAATGATGTTACCTAAGTAGACTTAAATCACTGTCCTTGTTAATGACAAAAAGACAAAAAACAGCTTGTATATGTTTTGGCTCTGAAAAGGGCTTTTTTTTTTGTATGAGCTGTCACTTCGACTTTTTGTAGGCTTTTTTATGATTCCCTAGATTGAGAATCAAAATTACAAAGCCTACAAATTGGAAAACAATTCTGTCTCCTATTCATCTCAAGTGATATCAGTCCACATAATGGTTCTTGTAGTTAGTGAGTTTTTAAACTCTTGGGTTGCGAATTTTTAAATTCTTCTAATTTCGCACTCTACTTTTCAAAACGTTTTTTTTTTAACCTATTAATTACGGTACACGTTTTAAAATGATGTTGAATTCAATCTCAAAATGGTGCCTTTTACTCAACCGTATTTGATGATGCTATGATTGTGCCTAGCAAGTAAATGGTTCGCAACTTTGAGTTTGATAATAGTTTTAAGGTGGGTCCAGCCCGAAGGCTCTATACCACCGATCTAATAGAGCCCGAAGGTTGGTCATCGTAATTATAAAAATCTAATTGGCATTTAAGATACAGTAAAGGGATGGACCGGACAAACCAATAAAAAGTAAGAAAATTGGTTAATTAAGGTACTATATACGAAAGCTCGTGCCTTTATTAACAAAATGGGGTTCCGAAAAATCCTGGGATTTGTACGGCGTATAAAGGAAAACAGCAGGGGAATTACTGAGATTATGTACTAAATCTATTGGTCATAATTTTATCAGAGTATGAAGGCAGCATACGGCCTAATGCGTGTATCATCCGGGAAAATGTCATAATCAAAGCACTCATTTATAATGGAAGTGGGTTTGATGGCTTATTTGTAAAAAGAAATATTCTGATCCGCCAGGTATTGGGCAATAGTATTTATTTTCAGATTTCCGTGAATAAGATTGTTTCTCATTTACCTACTTGCATCGACCATATTTCTAATTATTTTATTTTGAATGATCTGCAATCTGAAAATATCTTTGGGTGTACAAGTGACCCAAGCGAGGGAGCCATACGTGTAAATTGGCTTGAGAGAGCTGGGGTAAATTCTCCTTTTAAAATTTAGTGGGAGTGTTGTGGTCCTGCTAATAAGTGGCCAGAGTTTACTCAGAACTCCAAAAGTGTTTCTGGTGACCCTAGTAATATAGTCCGACCAGTTTAATTTGCTGTTGATGGTGACACCAAGGTACTTGGCTCTTTTTAACAATTAGTATCTCCTAGTTGAAGAGAGTGACCTTCTTGCCAGTGATTTTGTTTTTCTTATTATTTTTGGTTTCAGTGCATAGGACTTGGGATTTACCAGCGTTGATACTGATTTTCCATCTAGAGCACCAGGATTCAATGATAGGAATTTTAGCTTGCAGGTTTTTCAGAGCAGTTAAGGAGCTAAGCGATTTCGATACAATAGCTGTATCATGCGCGTGGAACGCAGTTAGACAATTTCTGTTTTCCTGAAAAGTTGGGATATCTAAAGTGTAGATATTGTACAGAGTAGGGCCAAGAATGCTCCCTTGCGGAACCCCGGCCTTTATTTGTCAAGATGTGGAGATAGATTTGCCCACTCTCAACTTGAAGGACCTTTTGTCTAGGTAGCTCAAATGAGGTGGACAATGTCATTAGGAATATCAAGAGAGAGAAGCTTGAAAATCAGACCGGAATGAAAAACTCTGTCGAATGCCTTTGCAACGTCAAGCATGAGTATGGCAGAACTTTCACTGCGGTGCTTAGCATATAACGCATCCTGGTAGTCAAGAAACGACGCAGAGGCGAAATTCAAAGATTGCACAGGGTTTTATTTCATAGTGCAACCACAAGCAAAAGGTGGCAAAAGCTACACCGAGTGTGTGTGGGGGGGGGGGGGAGGTAACGGAAACAGTACAGCTTCACCAGGGTGGATCCACGACTGCAAGGCGGTGACGGCTCCGGCAACACACAGGGTCTACCGGCCAGCGGTAAACCACATCAACTGGACGCAAACAACACACACAACAGGCCTAACCGAGCCCAACTGAGAGAAAGAGAGCCTTGTACCAGGCCGCTTTTATAACACCTTTTGGACATGCGCTCTTGCCGTTGTTTTGGCAGATCAATCAAGATAAAGATGTGCAAAGGAGATGCGCATGCCAAGGTGAACCGTTACATTCCCCTTCCACCCTCTAAAATAAAACTACGGGGTTGGGTTTACGGCAAATGCTCGATGTAGCGGAACAAAATAAAATTTTATAACGATCAATTTACAGATGGCGCCACGCTTCACAGATGTGCTCTACAGCAGAGCTCAGTTGTTACAGGAGGCCATACAATACGCAAAAGCTAAATGAAAAGAAAACAACACAAGAAAAATTGCACAACCTAGGATAACTAACATAATACACCGAGTCTACCAAGTAATTTCAGAAGCGTACCTAATGCGCACTTGGTACACAGAATTAAAATTTTAACTTGTTTCCCTAAAGATGATCCAAAACTTTTAAAACTCGTAACAAATTAACTCCAACATAAAAACTTTATATTTAAAACTCCTGCAAAATGTACTTTAATATCAAAAACTCTAGGCTAGCAAAAATATTATACTCCACCAACAAAAATTAGTTAGTTCGCAATCTTCCAATTATAAATTTCCTAAATAACAAACATTTTAAATAACAAATACTATTACAATAATTAATATAAGCTCTGGAAAAACTCCAGTGTCCTTCACATCTTGACCGGCCTGCGACTTCTGACATATGAAATCAAGTATTTCTGTCCAGTCCTGGAACACAGTCTTGGAAGCTAGAGAACAGTCACAACGTTGTCGGCCACACATCTAGGGAGTCTTCACTGATACCCCATTTCTTTCCTCCTCCACTCACAACTGCCGGAGTAGTCCAGAACCACACAAAAGCAACATCACAAAAAACCAGGACAACCCTAACACAACAATAGACGATATTAACACTATCCAGACACATGAGCACAAAAATACAGATTTCCATACTAAATCAACTGAAATCCTACTTCAAAAACTTAACAGCAGGACAATGAGTTGTCAACCAACCCACCAATTGTGCCTGCCCAAAGGGAAAAATTGGCTCAACTCGAATCCAGAATTATCAAACACTACTCATGCCAGCACTAACAAACAACTCACACAAACATATATAACCACAATACATTGGTTGTATTCAGATTATCTGGCGCCGTCAGCATCACGAGGGCTATAATGCGCCGAAACATTTCGTCATTTAACAAACCAACATACATTTACAAACACCCATGCCAAACACGGGACTCGAACCCGCAACCTCGCGGTCTAGAAGCCAGCATGCTAACCACTATACCGTTTGGTCGGCATAACCACAATACAATCCAATACAGTATATATCACAGGTGCATAACCCAATTCAACAGGAACCGGACATAAAGAATCCCAAAAAACAACAATCATTCAATATGCTTGCAAAACCAAACTCCCCAATGCTTCAACATAATATAGAAAATTATGACAACACAATCAAACATACCACACAATCGCCAACATTCAATCCAGACATCACAAAAATAAACACTTCAACAATCAGAAAACACTACACACTTCAACAATCAGAAAACACTACAATTTGACTATTGTTAGCGACAAATTTTGACTCACCGCTCCCCAAGAAAAACCCAATCCCCTCAAAAACCTACACCTTTTGAAATCCATTCCCAAAACATTAAAAAAAAAAAAAACACAATCTCAAACATCAATCTTAAATATCACAAAAATTTATTAGAAATCCATAACCCGACAAACCCTATCCCACAAATACGAAGAAACCCAACACAAAACAACTCAAAACCCCAATTACTTATTAACCTTTCGATCTCGCAAACCCGCCAATTTCCGATAGTCAACTCTAGGAACTGGACCAGATTTCAAGAAGAGTTCAATTTAGCGGTGTTGAATCTTTCCCCTGTCCTTTATCCTTTCTCTTATTGCATCCTCGTAAGTAGCAAAAACAGTATCAGCATAACCCGAAGAACGACCATTACGCTCATACTTGATGCTTACAGCGATAGGTTTCACTGGCGCCAAGAATTCCAAGTATATCCTTTTCCACAGCATTGAAAGGCAAACCTCTCAGATGAATGCTATGTTCAGTGTTTTGAGTATTTCTATCATGAAGGCCACCATGTCTGTTTTCAATGTTTAATCGAGCATTTAGACCACCACTTCGTTCTCCACCAAAACCAGGAACTTCAGGTCTAATACAAAAGTTCGAATTGTTCGAGCCAACTAACCTACACTCTCGGACTCTCATGTCCTTTGATGAACGGATTTCTTGCATACTGCCTCTTAAAATTCCCATGGAATTTACTGCTATTTTCTGCAAAGCAAGCTGCATATAAGCTTTCGAACCACACTGTTCCACACAGTCTGAACAACACACAACTTGTTTATCTCCCAAATCCGCTCTACTGTAGACTCTACCATACCGTCTCAACAATTTGTTCCTTGAGCTTTTCCCAACTTAAAAACTCAACATCAAAATTAGGAAAACTAAACCATTGAACAGCGTTGTCATGTAGCTGAAAAACGGCAAAATCAACTCGGTCTTTCTCGGTTAACCAACCCATAATATCCTCAATATCAACAATAAACTTCAAGACATTGTCTTCAGGGGTATCGGAAAATACTAAATAGGGACGCTCATTGCTTCGGATGCGACACATTTTATTCACCGGAAAAATACCAAAACCAGGTCAAAATTTGAAAGTAATAATCATTATAACGCATACTATATTGCCTAACAACAAATCCATGACAAACGATAACAATGTTTAAAAACTTCAACATCCAAAAATATTCACAAAACATCAAAATTACTATCAAAACCAATTTTATATCCCAGTAATACAACCATACAAACACAAGTACGCAAATACTCAAACTTCACATAAACAACAACAAAACTTACATAAAATACTGAGCAGTTGTAGCATTGGAGGGAAAAAAAGTGTTAGACTTCCGCATCAACCAAGGCAGAAGCAGCAATTTCACTTTTCAGCTACCATTATCATGAAACATGACACCACCGAATCACCGATGCATTATTAATTATAAGATCTTTTCCGAAGGTATTCCAACTAGCGAGTGAGGTGAAACCTGCGTAGCGAATGGCGAAAGATCCCCCTTTCTCGCCAAGTTTCTAGCCAATATTCGCCACACACGCCTCCGGTGAAGAGAATGTTCACCTAATAAACATATTGTTACGAATTTTTGTATATTTGTAAATATTTCGTAGTGTTAATTTTGTAAATAGGAAAATTTATGTACATTTTGCATAAGGCAGTGCAATAGTTCGTCGTTAGCTTGGCTTCCCTGCAGTGTGTCTACTAATGCTTGATAACGAGTTTTACAGAGGTAACTCTGGGAAGCGAGTTTTAAGGAGCAGGGCATTTAACATTATGGTAAAGGCAATCTCGCCAAATTGGCGAGATAGAGCCAAGTTGGCGATGGTTTTGGCGACTAATTTTGTCGCAAAATTTGGCAAGAAATCACCAAATGTCGCCAAACTTGGCGACCATTTGGCGACATTTTCGGTACATGTATAGGTACATGTATCCCATGTACATGTATAGGACTTTTCGACTACGATCTGGAAAGTTCTCCAAATATCTATCTCTAGAAGTTTCAGGAGGTTTCACCTCCCCTATATAAGGAGTTAGTTGCTAGCTGTGTCAGTTAGTTGACTGGAATTACTGAATCTCAGTGAACATTCCGAGTAGCTCTAAAGCGAACTGTATTGCATTGTCTTTTGCGGCGATTTAGCAGTTGTTGTAAAGTTTTTAACTGCTGTTTTGAGCTCTATTGAGGTGAAAAGAGTTGTATTCTGTCTACTAGAATGAGAAGTTCTGGAGCTGTAAAGAAATCGGTGAACAGCTTTTTGCTTTCAAGCAAGAATGGTGGGAAGAAATGAAAGTGAGCCAAGAAGAGATGAAGAAGGGGATGTCCGAATGGCTGGAAGAAATGAAAGCGAGCCAAAAAGAGATGAAGAAGGAGATTTTCTCTGGCCAAGATGAGATGAAGAAAGAAATTTTCTCTGGTCAAGGTGAGATGAAGAAAGAGATTTCCTTTGGCCAAGAAAAGAGGGAGAAAGAGATTTTCTCTGATCAAGAAGAGATGAAGAAAGATATTTTCTCTGGTCAAGAAGAGATGAAGAAAGATATTTTCTCTGGCAAAGAGGAAATGCAGAAGAATAATGCTGCGATCTCTGCCGGACAGGAGGATTTAAAGGAGTCTTCGAATGCGACACCAACTTGGAAGGACATTTCCATCTGTAGTCCTACGACAAAGCAATATTGGGCCCTCTGGGACTGACTATATTCGGAACGACTTGTTGTACTTGAAGTTCGAATCTGATGATGGAAAGACGTCCAATTGGCAACTAGTACTTCCAAGATCCCGAGTCCCAGACGTTCTTAAAGAACTTCATAGTAGTCCAACTGGAGGCCACTTCAGAGTAATGAAGACGTTGCAAAGAGTTCGAGAGCGGTTCTACTGGAGTAAGGCGAGTGCTGACGTGGAGAAGTGGTACCGATCATGTGATGCCTGTGCAGCCCGGAAAGGACCGAAGAGACGCAGTCGAGGAAAACTGCAACGTTACAACGTGGGAGCTCTTTTTGAAAGGATTGCATTTGACATCTTGGGACCACTACCACGATCTGCTGACGGCAACAGATACATCCTTGTTGTCATGGATTATTTTACGAAGTGGCCCGAAGCGTATCTTATCCCTGATCAGGAGGCTACCACTGTTGCAGAGGTAATGGTTCAGAGCTGGATTTCCAGATTTGGAGTGCCTTTACAGTTACACTCTGATCAAGGAAGGAATTTTACCTCTGCTGTAATGAAAGGACTTTGTGATTTACTTGGCATTGACAAAACACAGACGACGCCTTTACACCCACAGTCGGATGGCATGGTGGAGAGGTTTAACAGGACCATCCTCAATAACATCTCACTGCTGGTTTCAAGAAACCAACAGGACTGGGATCAGAAGTTACCTTTGTTTCTTCTGGCCTATCGCAGCGCTATCCACGAGACTACCGGCTATTCCTCATCCCAGATGCTCTTCGGTCGTAACCTTCGTCTGCCGTGTGATCTGTTGTTTGGCCGCTCTCCGGATGCACCTTCATCGTCAGAGGAGTACGTCGAGGATCTTCAGGCACGGTTTGAAGATGTGCACAATTTTGCCCGAGAACGAATCAACTTGGCGACGGATAAGATGAAGACCAGATACGACACGAAGGCTACAGGACATCAATTCCACGAAGGTGACAAGGTTTGGTTCTGGAACCCGAAACGACAAAAAGGACTCTGTTCCAAACTTCAGCCTCACTGGGATGGTCCTTACTCAGTCCTCAACCGGCTGAATGATGTCGTGGTCCCGAATACGTAAATCACCAAATTCTAAACCTAGAGTAGTTCATTACGACAGGTTAGCTCCTTACTTTGGCCATAGTTTGTAATCCCCATATTTTGTAATCCCTCTAATGTATAAAGTAGGGATGGAACGGATATCCGGCAAATATCCGATATCCGGCATATCCGGTTGATTTTTCAATATCCGAAACCCCGTCGGATATCCGATTTGAAATACCGAACATCCGATAATTTCATTCGGATATCCGGCTATATATCCGGCCACCAGGTATCCACAAGAAATAATTTTTTGCAAAAAATAATGATCTCTTTCGGACAAAGGGGACACCGCATCCTACACTTTTTTTTCTTAATTTTTTTTTCTTGGACATAAATTGCAGTAAAGTTAGAAAACGAAAAAATTCCTTCGTGAGAACTATGCTTTCGCTGTATTATTGGCGCCGAGTTGATAAGCATAAACCATTCCACCAATATTTTTCCATACACATCCTTCATACGTGTTTTGCAATATGTTCTTTTCATTCCAAGTTTATGATCTGATTAATTCCAG
Source organism: Linyphia triangularis (assembly GCA_963978545.1). Taxonomy (NCBI): domain Eukaryota; kingdom Metazoa; phylum Arthropoda; class Arachnida; order Araneae; family Linyphiidae; genus Linyphia; species Linyphia triangularis. The sequence continues at coordinate 96,311,181 of OZ021728.1, forward strand.
ATGTTATATTTGAATGCTTCTCCGTAAAACACCAACCGAAATACTAATAAATAGTACTTTTTTTCCATAACATAAGTTATAAGAGTGTTAGTTATTCTCACTTCCTCCTTTTTTTCTGACATTTGCTAGCGAGTAAAAAGCAATAAATAGCCAATGCTCACTCCTCAATGCTTTTTTTTTTTTTTCTATCGACGATAATACCCTACCCCTTTTTATGCTATGAATGGTATGGTCTAATTTCTGATTTTTCATTGGCAGAAGTTGAAAGCTGGTATATTTTTTCTGACGTAAAATGAAGTATTGTTATTTTTAGGTCTTTAACGCAGCGCCACAATGTGGAATTATATTTAGCTCTCTAGAGTGTCTTGAATCATAGTTTTCTCCAGTTACAATTCAATTTATAATTTTTAATAATGGCTCATTTAAAATCACCCATTTGGAAGTATTTTAAAATTAATGGAAATGACGAAAGCAAAGCCCTATGTGTTACTTGCTCCACAGAATCGTTTAAAAATGTGCGCGGCAAAAGCCCAAAATCCTTTTCCACAAAATCCTTATGGAACCATTTAATAAGTGTGCATAAGGAAATTCACAAAAGCTTAAAAGACTCACTAAATGCATCAAATATTGATGAACAAGAAAAAACAATTCATCGAAACAAGAAATGCACGCAGACAACATTGGAATTGACATTATTTGTACCAAAATTGTGGAGTTTAGATGATTCTAAAGCAAAAGCCTTAACCAGAAAAATATGTAAGTACTAATTTTGTTTGTTTATATTAAATATATATTTTAAATATGGTATAACATAATGTTGATGAATTTTGGGTTCGAAATTTTTTAAGTTTATATTTAAAGACGGAATATTCCGATAGATCCAATTTAAGTTTTCTACGAGATTTCTTTAAATCCGTAATGTTTTAGGTGCATTACAAAAAAAAAAAAAAAAAAAAAAATAGACTTCAATTTCATAAAATATTTAAAATAACTCTTTTGTTATTAATAAATGCATCCGGTATAATTTTGTAATCATTTATCAATTATAAACAATGCATGAAGTAAATTGAAATTAGCTATATTTTGCACTTCAACATTGTAAAAAATGTTTTTAATATAATTTTAGGTAAGTTAATGGCTTTTGATGCTGAACCATTTTTCATTGTGAATAGAGAAGGCTTTGGTTAGTTAATAAAGTACCTAGCTCCTCGTTATCCGCTTCGAAATAGAAATTACTTTCGTGATAAAGCCCTGCCAGAACTATATGAAAAACTAAAAGTATCAATATTACAAGATATAAAATCAGCAACAAAGATCTCTTTCATTCCATCAACTAAAGTTTAAATAAAAAAAATTAAGTCTGTGGAGCAACAGCCCGTGTGGACCAAGGCCTGCTGGGCCCAGCTCAGCTTTCTTGACTGTGGCATTTGTGTGTCACATAGCAGATGTTCCGGTCAGATGGTCATTCTGACGCCGAAACCCAGTGTTTAGTTCCCAAGCATGCATGGTCCTCCTCAGTTTATTTCTTTCAGGTATAAACAGCTAAGTCAACCTTGCCCAGTCCACGAATCAAACCATGGACCTGTGGCATGCAGTGCGGTGCGCTAACCACTAATTATAATTTACTTGATAGTTCATATCATGACCATTTTTTTCGTATAGCATATCGTATAACTATCGTTTTTAGTATATAGACCGAATATCCGGCCGGATATCCGGTGAAATCCGTTTCGGATATCCGTATCCGGTAGACATGGTACCCCGGATATCCGAAATCCGGTATCCGGCAAAACTCACATCCGTTCCATCCCTAGTATAAAGTGTATATAGTTATTAAGACCATGGTCACATGTGTATATAAATTTTTAAGTTTATTGTTTATTTAATTGTTTTTTAATTATTTATTTATTTATTCAGTAATGTTTCTGTCTTTCTGTATATAAATTAGTAAGTTTAGTAAGTTTTATAGTGAACACAGAGTGTTTGCTATTGCTTTGAAAATAAGCCTTACTTTCCGGGAACTGTACTGCCCGGGACGTGCAGTCCTTGGGAGGGAGGGGGAGGGGCAATGTTACGAATTTGTGTATCTTTGTAAATATTTCGTAGTGTTAATTTTGTAAATAGGAAAATTTATGTACATTTTGCATAAGGCAGTGCAATAGTTCGTCGTTAGCTTGGCTTCCCTGCAGTGTGTCTACTAATGTTTGATAACGAGTTTTACAGAGGTAACTCTGTGAAGCGAGTTTTACGGAGCAGTGCATTTAACATTATGGTAATGGCAATCTCGCCAAATTGGCAAGATAGAGCCAAGTTGGCGATGGTTTTGGCGACTAATTTTTGTCACCAAATTTGGCGAGAAATCGCAAATGTCGCCAAACTTGGCGACCATGTGGCGACATTTTTGGTACATGTATAGGTACATGTACCCTATGTACATGTATAGGACTTTTCGACTACGATCTGGAAAGTTCTCCAAATATCTATCTCTAGAAGTTTCAGGAGGTTTCACCTCCCCTATATAAGGAGTTAGTTGCTAGCTGAGTCAGTTAGTTGACTGGAATTACTGAATCTCAGTGAACATTCCAAGTAGTTCTAAAGCGAACTGTATTGCATTGTCTTTTGCGGCGATTTAGCAGTCGTTGTCAAGTTTTTAATTGCTGTTTTGTGTTCTATTGAGGTGAAAATAGTTGTATTCTGTCTACTAGAACGAGAATTTCTGGAGCTGTAAAGAAATCCGTGAAGAGTTATATTGGAATAAATTTCTGCAAGTTTTGATCTGCTTTGGCTTCAAATCTTTCGAACCCGTCCAACGCAACAATATAATGCAAATCAAAGCAATAAAATTTCATTGATTCGAGTTGCCAACATTAATAAACATGTGTTTTAAAATATTGTTTTGTACGTGATTATAAAAAATACTGTATGCAACACGTGGGAAAATACTTTTCAAACTCTGTAAATTATTTGACGAGTGCGATAGCACGAGTCAAATAAGCGTTTTATCTTGTTTGAAAACGTATTACTTTCCCAACTAGTTACTTAAATAACTATTTTTTTAAAGCATTTTTAATACTTAGAATTACTACCTTTACTATTTAGAAATGGGCACAGGCAGGATTATTTGCAAGGGAGTTCAGGGTTAATTGTACTTATAATATAATAACAGATTTATCTTGAACTTTCAAACGACACCTTCACTGACGGTCGCCATGTTTAACAAGAGCGTAGCCAGGAGGAGGGATATGCCCCCATCCGAAATTTTTCTGTGTACTTTTAGAACATAAAAATGAAGCCCACCTGATGGCTGAGGGGCTCTTAGCGCTCTGGCCTCGCATGCCGAAGGTGCTGGGTTCGAACCCTGCATTAGGTATGGATGTTCGTTGTGGTTCGGAATCCACGTTAAGCTGATGATCCCCGCCTGATTAGCCGTTATTGTGGATAAAAAATAGTTCGTTGAGCTTACAAAACAACCAATAAACCATAAAAATCAAAGGCATTTTTTTTGTTTAAAATGGTAAATTTATCTTAAATGTTAAGTTTCTAAAAATATGTAGAAATAAGTACCTGTTATTTCGATTACAAATATATATGGCATCAACAACAAAATGAATTATTATTATTTTTTGTGAATTTGTCCGAAATCTCTCTATATATAAGGCAAAGCCCTCACTCACTGACTCACTCACTCATCACTAATTCTCCCACTTCCCACATAGTCACAACTCTGAAAATCGGCACAAATATCAACAATGGTAAAAATAGAAAAAGTAAGCTATTCCGATCTCGATTAACCCACTAGAAGGGCTAGAAAAGGTGTTAAACGTTCCAAACGAGGAATATTCGAATGTACCACTTCCCACATGTCCACAACTTTGAAAATTGGTGCAAATGTCGACATAGGCAAACATAGAAAATTTAAGCTATTTCGATCTCGATTAACCCACTTTAAGGGGTCGACAAGGGGTTAAAAGTTCCAAACGAGGAATAATAGAATGTCCCACTTCCGACATGGCCACAATTTTGAAAATTGGCTTAAATACCAACAATGTTAAACATAGAAAAAGCATGCTAATCCGATCTCGGTTAACCCACTTTAAGGGGTCGAAAATGGGTTAAACGTTCCAAACGAGGAATATTCGAATGTACCACTTCCCATATGGTCACAAATATGAATACTGGTGCAAATGTCGACATAGGCAAACACAGAAAAATTAAGCTATTTCGATCTCGAGTAACCCTCTTTAAGATGTCGAAAAGGGGTTAAATATTCCAAACGAGGGATATTCGAATGTTCTACTTCCCGTTTCGTCACAACTCTGAAAACTGGCGCAAGTATGAACAAAAACAAACGTAAAAAAAAGTAAGCTAATCCGATTTCTATTAACCCACTCTAAGGTGTCTAAAAGGGGTTAAACATTCCAAACGAGGGATATTCGAATGTCCTACTTCCCATATGGTCACAACTCTAAAAATTGGTACAAATGTCAACAATGGTAAACATAGAGGTCAAAAAGGGGTTAAACGTTCCAAACGAGCGATATATTCGAATGTCCTACTTCTCATATTTTCACAACTCTGAAAACTGATGTGAATATCAATAAAGACAAACGCAAAAAAAGTGAACTGTTCCGATCTCGGGTGGTTCAAGGGGTGGAAAAGGGGTTAAAAGTTCCAAACGAGGAATATTCGAATGTACCACTTCCTATATGGTTACAACTCTAAAAATTGGTAAAAATATCAACAAACACAAACATAGAAAAGTTAAGCTATTCCGAGCTTGATTAACCCACTTTAAGGATTAGAAAAGGGGTTAAACATTCCAAACTCGAATATCCCACTTCCCATATAGTCACAACTCTGAAAATTGGTAGGAATGTCAATAAAGATAAACGTAGAAAAAGTAAGCCATTCCGATCTCGATTAATCCACTTAAGGTTTGCAAAAGGCGTTAAACGTTCCAAACGAGGGATATCCGAATGTTCCTCTTCCAATGCAGTCATATTTCTGATATTTGGTGCAAATGTTAAAAGGGTAAATGTTAAAAAAATAAGTCATTCCAATATCGATTAACACATTTTTAAGGGATGAAAAGTCTACGCAATATTGAAACTATACGAGGATTAACTTAATGTCTCAATTCTAATACAGCTACTACTTTGAAATTTAGAATTAAGAGCAAACATAAACACAATAAACTATTCCAATTTACTATTCACAATTATAAATTTCGTTTAAAATGTCAACAAAGTAAAGTTCCTATTTTGATAAATTAATTTGTCGGGATCGAAATGGGAGCAAACGTCTGAAGTGTAGAATCCATGAATGTCTTTTGATCGCTAAAATGCTAATGGTAAAATTTCGTAGCGCAGCACGGGTATTCAGCTAATCATTTATAAATTTATAAGCTATTTTATAGATTGTTTTTACTGGTTTTTGATTTAACAATTGTTGTTCTATTTTAATCTTTGATAAACTTTTTTGCTATACTTAGTCAATGCATACATAATTTTATTGCCATATATTTAGACAATCCGGGTGGGGGTAGGGGGGTTGGTGCAAGAAGCCATGGTGTGCCCCAAGATGAAAAATGTAACGTTGAAATTTAACGTTGTAAAAAGTAAAGGTCCGTTTACCTATTACAATAAGTTATATCTCAATGTTCAACTTTTCATTTTGGAGCAAGCCAAGGCCCCTTGCTACCCCCCCCCCCTCGAGCCCATGCCTGTTTACTATAGTTAGGCCTAAGCTCACCTAGAATTATTGATTTAATTTATTCATTACAGTTTGAAATGGCTCCAAGAAAAAGAAAAAAAAGAAGATATCGTAGTTCAGCTTCAGCTGCTACTAAAAGTACAAATAAAAATAAGAAAAAACCTTGTAAAATGTCAGATGTTCAAAGAGAAAAGATACGACGGATGCATATAGAGACTGAATAAAAAAAGGAGGGATAGAATTAAAGAAGATTCTTCGTTATATGAAGATCATACCAGTTATTAATGCTTTTCAGACAGCAATATAGAAGAAAGGTCTAAAGGTTGGTTGGTTGTATTCAGATTATCTGGCGCCGTCAGCAACACGAGGGCTATAATGCGCCGAAACATTCGTCATTAGACAAGCCAACATACATTTACAAACACCCATGCCTTACACGGTACTCGAACCCGCAACCTCGCGGCCTAGAAGCTAGCACGCTAACCACTATACCGTTTGGTCGGCCAAAGGTCTAAAGGACACGCTTACACAGAAAATTACAGAGTAAAAGGTAACATAAAATAAAGAAAATATTTTTGATCTTGTGAAATTTTATAGAGCAAAAAATACCATAAAGCATTATGTTGGCATTGTTCAATCTTCTGTTGGACAAGAGTGCACCGTTAAGTTTTTAATTCTTCAAACATTATGAAACTTTCACAGTGTAATATTTGGATACGTTTGAATACTTTAACACGAGATTTTTCTTATTTTCTAAAAATTAAAATATTTATGATTTTCTAAAAATATGTTTAAGAAATATTATAAAATTTTAGACTAATTTTTTTTTTTAAAGTATGCTACTTATCAACAATTCCTCGTGTTAAATTACTTAAATACATTAGAGAAACATGTATAAAAAATTTCAAGCATTTATGTCATATAGATTTTAAGCTATGTGCCCCAAAACATGAAAAAATGGCATTTTGAGAAATTTGGTTTTTAAGCTAAAAAACATGCATTAAATATCTACATTTTGTTTTCTTCAAAAAATTATTAAAAATACTTTGAAATAAGATATAATTACAAATGTGGCATCATTTTAAAGACAAAAATTTATATTTTAATAAACAGTAATAAACTCGAAATCAATAATCTGAAAATTTTTCATGTGCCGGACCCCCTTAAGGAAATCTGGACGAGATATATTTGTGTTCCCACCAAAAGATGATGTTTTTACTATTGATGTGAAAGATATTCTTTTAAAATTGCAGCAAACACTACTGAGCAAAAGAGGTCATTATAGATTATTTGAAAATTTAGCAAAATACGAAATTATGTGAGCTAAACTTACTATATTATCATTTAAAGTGTCACTTGTAGCCTTCACGGCTGCAAATGTAACCTCCGTGTCCAGCAAAATCAAAAAAGTTTTTTTTTTTTTTTTTTTTTTTTTAATTTTTCCTTTACCTTTGTTTGAAGTAGTAAATGTATCTAAGAGTAAAATTTCAATGTTGTTATCGAATTTTTATTTTTATGTTTTTTTACCTCCTCAGAAAATTCCCTTTAATTTCAGAATCACCTATTCATTTTAAATTACATTAAAAAGTTTAATTTGCTGATTACAATAAAAATGGACAGTTTTCAATGTATAAAGATACCTTAAGGTACCGAAATTTCTTCAAAAATCCCAATTTTTTCTTTCTGATTTTAAAAAATAGTTCATAGATTCCTGAAGAGAATGATGCTCTTATCTTATTCCTACGGTGATTAGAACGCCACAAAATTACCTGTGATTTAAACATCACTAATGGGTGCAACACCTTGAAACGTCTGCTTAAAGTGCGTTTTTCTAGCACTAGTGTTTTTCACAGATGTTGCATATTCAAATCGATATATCTCCAGAACCATTAACAATCGGCTATTCAAATTTTTGGAGCATTTAATTTATATAGTTTTAAATAGTTTGTCTTCGCAGAATTATATTTTTTTAATTCTGTTTTAAAATATAACATTTAGAGTAAAAGAGGTAACATAAAAAAATTCAAAAAATTCAATATTTTAACTTTGAGAATTTTTTTTTTTTTTTTTTTTTAATTCACCTATCAAAATTCTGTGAAGACAAAATTGTCTTTATGTAATTATGTATTACAGAAAACTTTCACTTTGAAATTTTTTTTATTTTTTCTTGACTTATATCAAAATACGCAAACATCAATTATTATGGATTTTTCTTGGTTTTCAATTTTTTTTTTTAAATAACTAAACACAATATTAAAAAAAACATTTTTTCAAAGATATATAAATAGTATCTCATACATAAAATAAATTTTTTACATAAAAATGTACATAAATAAAGTTTTTTTTTATTATCGGTACCGGACCCTCTTAAGACTAGTGTTGCCAATCTTGATGGAAAGCTTGACTTTACATTAAAATATTTTCTTGCGAGTAATTGGAATTCCTAAGAGTTCTGATAAAAGTAATTGTCTTAAAAGTAATTGCACTGTCCGTTCATCGTGTCCATTTTTTGCTGCTGATTCGCCTTCCTCATCCATTCCTCCATATAATAGTCAGTCAGAAGCCCACCGTATTCTGAAGGGAGGCAAGAAGGAGGGAAATGATTCAACAGGAATCCACGATTAGAGTGGAACAGGACCTAAGAAAAGAGCAACTGTAAATCCTACTTCTGTGACGTTTATAAAAACAAAATCGATAAGTGACGTGCATAAAGACTTCTTGAGAAATACTTTATTTACAATTACACATAGTGTCATTGGTTTAGCGAAATTAATTTTGACTTTGGTATTTTGGTACTCTATGAAAGAGGACATTGTCTTATTATCCTCAAATTTTACAAATTTGCTACAAAAAATAAAAATTCTTGCTGAATATGCTGAAATGGTTGGCCTTTAGATAAATAAAACTAAAACACAACGAATAAATGGAAAAACAGACAATGCTCAATGAAACCATATAATAATAACGTTCAAGAATGAAACCTTATGTATTTACATATCTATAGGAGCAACGTTAAGTATTGTTACGGATTTTTGTATATTTGTAAATATTTCGCAGTGTTAATTTTGTAAATAGGAAAATTTATGTACATTTTGCATAAGGCAGTGCAATAGTTCCTCGTTAGCTTGGCTTCCCTGCAGTGTGTCTACTAATGCTTGATAACGAGTTTTACAGAGGTAACTCTGGGAAGCGAGTTTTAAGGAGCAGGGCATTTAACATTATGGTAATGGCAATCTCGCCAAATTGGCGAGATAGAGCCAAGTTGGCGACGGTTTTGGAAACTAATTTTTGTCGCCAAATTTGGCGAGAAATCGTCAAATGTCGCCAAACTTGGCGACCATTTGGCGACATTTTTCGATACATGTATAGGTACATGTATCCCATGTACATCACTTGCACCCCCCTGGCTTTTGAATTAAAATTGGCTAAAAAAGAGTAAATTCCAAGGGGGGGGGGGGTGAGCACAAATGCCATTTTGAAATATATATATATATCTATATATATATTTTTTTTCACGACAATGTCTTCTATTTTCTTATACTTGGGTTTTTTGTTAGTTTTATTAGCACGTTTTATCTTATGCCGGTTCCACTCATAGAACTTCATAACATTTTCGAAGACTAGTAGCATTTGCATTTAATATTACATGAATCACCAAACAATGAACAGTTCCACTTTGATAGAGTTCGATCCACGATGATAAAAAAAATGGCGCAAATGTGGGCAACACAACCTCACCACGTTAGAGCAGTGCTATTCTGAAAACATAGCATGCCCTGATGTTTCTCGATTCTCCATACTCAAACCATCCACCCCTCACACTTGCAATCATTATACATTGTCCGTATATATATGAAGAAAGTAACGTTTATTGGTTAGCCACCTTACTAGAACTTTTTCAAAAAAAATTAAAAATACGGAAAAGTAATTGAATTTTTTTAAAAGTTATCGATTAACTTTCCACTTTGTCGCAAATTCCGACTAATTTTCACTACTTCTGTGTCGTAGTCTGTTATGTCAAGATCAAGATCAAGATCAGACTCAATTAAGAAAAATAATTAACGAGTTTAATATTCGACATTTCTATTAATCCAATCTCACAAAGGCAACAAAAAAATGGCTTATTCTAAAATCAGTTAAAAAAGAACAACAGAACATTAATCATTGTTGCTATTTAAACTAAACTAAAAACTGAAATTATACAAATTTATATTCATTGTAAAAATGACGTCACACCTTAAAGTTTTTGGGTGTAATTAAATAAAATTAAGTTTACATGTTCGTTTATTTCCGACATCCTCCCACCTTTGATCTTTTAAATACTTTAAAAGTCAAATAAAAGTTATTCACAAGTTCAAACGATTTGGAAGTCTTATACGTCGTCCACGTCTTGTTCTTAGGTTGTTATCTTTGCGTGCTGCGTCGATGGTTCCAGGTTGTGAATCTCTTTCCTGAAAAGAAGATCGTTCAGTTTTCTGAACTTCAAGTGGGTACAATCGTTGAAGCGGTCGCAAAAATGTTCCAGAATTCGTTTTCACTTTGGCAATTCGAACCTTTCCGTCTTTCCCTGGATACAGCTCCAAAATTCTAGCTAGCGGCCAACTTTGTTTTCTAATGTTGGTATCGCCCACTAGAACGATGTCTCCCTCTTCCACTTGTTGCACTTTTCTAACTTTGTAGTGTTCTCTCAACTGCCCCAGATATTCAATTCTAAAACGTTTCCGTAACTTTTTTCTGAGGTTTAGTCTGTAGGCGAATCTTCTATTCAGCCTCTTTGCATCTACTTCATTAAGGTCGGCCATTCCAGTTTCTTCTATTTCGTTCAAAAACATCGATGGTGATAGCACCACTAAATCATTCTCGTCTTCAGAGACATAAGTCAATGGTCTAGAGTTGACTAAACTCCCTGCTTCGCACAAAACTGCGTATAGCTCTTCATATTGCAAACAGGCATTGCCAATTACTCTTCTAAGAATTCTTTTAAGCATGCCAATCAACCTCTCCCAAAATCCTCCCCACCAAGGGGATGACGGGGGATTAAATTTCCATCGAATCTTTTTGATTGCAGCAACTTCTTGTATTTTTTCCCAATTCACAACTTGAAATGCATTAGATGTCCCCACTAGATTCGTTCCGTTGTCTGAGTAAATAGTTGAGGGTCGTCCTCTTCTTGAGATAAACCTCCTTAGAGCTAAAATGAAGCTATCAGTTGTCAAAGACGTAACTAATTCGATGTGAACAGCTCGGTATACTGCGCAAGTGAACAGGACAGCCCAACATTTGGTTTGGTTCTTCAAATGCATGGGCCCACATAAATCGACTCCAATCACTTCAAAAATATGAGCTTCTCGCACACGATCTTCAGGCAAAGGAGCTTCATCTACATTTAACGGAATTGCTGTAAACCTCGCACATCTAATGCACTTTCTTGTAACTTGTCGAATTGTTTTCCTACTCTTAATTATCCAAAAACGCTCTCGTAACTTTGTCATCATCACTTGAACTCCTGCGTGGCAATTGCCAACATGCACTTCAAAAATAAGTTTCTCTACAAGTTGATGTTTCGAAGGTAAAAGCACTGGATATTTAAAAGCTTCGAGGTCTTCTCTCATGGATATCTTTGATTTTACTTTTAATAGACCATCTGTGTCCAAATACGTCTGGAAGTTAAAGGTTTGATCGTCTTCAAAGCTCTCTTTCTGAACTTGTCTCCAAATAACTGTTTCTGCATACTTCACTTCATCTACTAACAGTTCCCCGGCAACCCTTTCATCTGATCTCTTGCAATTTTTGACAAAACGTATAATCCATGCCATGACCCTGGTGATCTTTCTGAATGAGGATATTCGTGAGAAGTATTCGAATTTTTCTGTGCTGGTATTTGGAGCAGCAACAATCGTCTTCTTCTTCTCCGCTGTTATTATGTCCATATTTGGAAAAGCATCTGAGGTGGGCCATTCATCTTCCGCTTTTCGCAACCATTAAGGTCCATCCCACCATTTCAACTGGAGTAACTTCTCCGCAGAACAACCTCGAGATGGTAGATCAGCTGGATTTGCAACTCCAGCGACATGTCTCCAGTTGTCAGAGCTGGTTAATCTTCTAATTTCCTGAACTCTATTCATGACAAAAGTGCTCCAATTTCCATTCCGTTTTATCCAATACAAATAATTTGCAGAGTCTGACCAGTAGATAATAGGCATATCTTCATAACCAAGATCAACAATAACCTTTTGAGCTAGCCTGGCTCCTATGAGACAAGATAGCAGTTCTAATCTGGGAATTGAAATCTTTTTTAAAGGGGCAACTCGACTACGAGCTTGAACTAATGAACATTCAATTTGGTCTTCAGTTTCAGATCTCAAAAATATACAGGTTGCATAAGCATTTTGAGACGCATCACAAAACACATGCAATTGCATCACTTTCTTTCTAGTGTTTAGAAGACAACTTGGAACTCTTATTTCTTGTAGCTTTGATAAAGTTTTCAGCCATTTTCGAAAGTCCTTTGAAATATCTTCAGGTAACTCAGTATCCCAAGATAGTCTCAGTGTCCACGTTTTTTGTAAAATTATTTTACATATAAGCATCACAGGACTTGTATAACCAATAGGATCAAATATGCTGCTAGATACGGATAGTACTTTCCGTTTAGTCAGAACTCCTTCACAATCAAAATCTTTAACTGCACAAGATAAAGTGTCGTCATTGATGTTCCAAACCAGTCCAAGTTTCTACGTCTGTTTGATCTAGAACCCTGGAGTGTGCGTTACTGGTCCAATCTCTTAAATTAAATTGAGCACTTGATAAAAGGACGCTAGATTCCAAGACAAATATCTCCATTTATTCCACGTTATCTAAGCTAGCAATACAATTGTCTACATAGAAAGATGATTTTAAGTGCTGTGCTGTTTCTTGAAGTTCTTCAGGTGAGTTTTCTAAATGATGATTCAATGTCACATTCAAAAGAAATGGACTTGATGTCACTCCAAATACAACCCTCTTATGCCTATATTCTATTATATTCTGTTCTTCATCATACCAAAGAAATCGTAAGAAATCTCGATCAGTTTCACGAACACCAATCTGGAGGAATGCTTTCTCTATGTCCGATGTTACTGCTACGGTCTTTAATATGAATTTGATCAACAAGGATGGAATAGTTGGTACCATATTCGGGCCTTTCTCCAAACAATCGTTGAGTGATAACATTCCTTTCTTTTTCGCCGATGCATCAAATACCGGTCGTATCTTGGTGCTCTTACTGTTCTCTTTTATGACAGCTCTGTGTGGAAGGTAATGAACTCCCTTACTCGAAACTTCGGGTGCTCGCTCTATAATATCATTTGACAACCAATCTTGAAAAATAGCTCCATACTCATTTGAGTGCCCAGAATTTTCAAGTTTCTTCATCGTTATGCAAAGTCTTTTCTCTGCCACGTCTCTGTTGTTTGCCAGATTGTCTTTTTTATGTATCCAGGGCAACGCAACTTCATATCTTCCATCAAAGTCTCTTCTCACAGTTCGTTGAAAGTGAGCAACAGTTTCTCTTAATAATTCTTCGCTTTTGTCGATTGGAGACTCTGAAATACCTATAAGATCTAATTTCCATATACTTTCTAAATTGTGAGTGAGAAGCGAAGTTACAGAAAGCACACTGTTCTCGCTTCTAGCTTGAGCTCGAGGAATCTTTCCCATCAGAGTCCATCCTAATTTTGTATGGATAGCAACAGGTCCAGATTTGCAATGATGTAGTTTACCTGTTAACAATTTTCCGGCTATATCTGCTCCAATTAACAAGTGAATCTTGCTGTCTCTGCATCTACGTTTGTCTTCTCTATCAGAGATATAAATATTCAGATGTTCCATTTCAGTAATCCAATCTCCAAATGGTACTCGTGCTATTTCATTACAAATCTTCCTCTGGTCTAATACTTCAATTCGACACTTGAACGTATTTTCTAAATTGCTTAAGCTCAATAGATATCCTTTATGAGTTTCTTCTTCAGTTTGCTTACCACCAAAGAGCGTATGAACAATTTTAACTTCTTTAGTTGGCTCAATATTCAATGCTTCAATTATCTCTTGCGTAGCATATGATCGCTGGGATCCAGTATCAATCATTGCTCTTATTACTATTTCTTTATTACCGTTGCCTATTCGTACGTTCAGAGTTTGAAGAACAACATCCATTTTATCCGTTTGGTTTGATAAAACACTACTATTATTGTCAGAGACTGGGCTACTTGTTTCCTCATTGGATGCTACTTTAGTAACATTGGAATTGTCCCGCTTTCCATAACACATAACTGTATTATGTCCTCGACCGCATTTAGAACATTTGATGTGAACCATCATACATGAACGGGCATGGTGATTTGAACGTAAACATTTGAAACACAAGTTCTTCTTAATTAAAATAGCCTTCTTTTCATCATATGGCATGTTAGGAGCATTCCTACATTCATGACTTTTGTGAGACTTTCCACAAAATACACAAAGTAACCTTCTGTCATCTGTTGTCAGCAAAGATGACGCGGTTGGTATCTTATTTGCATTTTCACCAACTCTCATTTTACTGTGCTTTACTTCTTGATCCTTTGTTAATCCGAATCCAGCCATAGCCAGTGTGATTCGTTCTTCTCCTTCTACCTCGCTTTTCAAAAAATTCATCAAATTTTCTAATCTTTCTTTAGCTTCAGTTTTAGAATGTGAGGTTGCACTTCGATTCCAAGCTTTTAAAAAATCTTGTGGAAAACAAGACTCTACCATTGGATAAAGTATTGAGGCACATTTATCAGTAGTAACACCTAATGTTTCAAGTGCTCTCATATACGATTCAAGTTTATCATATAAATAAGTGATAGATGGTTGTTCTTTGGTTTGCACAGATATGATTAATTTTAACAATTCTCTCACATACACTTCAATCAAAAGATCTTCCATACCGAATCGAGTTTTCAAGCAATCGACAGCCTTAAAGTAATTTTCACCGCTTGGTGGAAAACTGTCAATGACTTCTCTTGCTCTAGAACCGGCAACTGTTGCCTGAACTAAATATTGAAACTTATCTTCGGCTGCGATGTCTTCGTCATTGTGGATGTTACAGAATTGTCCCCAGAACGGCAACCATTCTTTTATATCTCCTCCAAATTTTCTAAATTCCAGCTTGGGTAATGTAAATCTTCTTTTAGAATTAAAATCTTCATTAGGAACAGCTTGAATATTAACAAGGTTTGGATTGGCAACTTGCATTCTCGCCAATTCAATTTTCAATTCATTTTCTTGTTTTGCCAAATCAATCACTTTTTTAACTTCCATCTTTTGTTTTTTTAATTCAAATTCTTTTTCTTCTTGAGCTTTTCTTAGCTCAAATTCTTTTTCTTCTTGAGCTTTTCTTAGCTCAAATTCCTTTTCTTCTTGAGCATTTCTTAATTCAAATTGAGTTTTCCTTTCAGTTACCGCCGTTGTGAGAAGTTCTTTAATAAGTTCCGGATCGTCTTTCGCCGCTTGGTTTTCCAAAATTCTTGTCCTTATATCAGAGATATTCATTTCTGGCGATATAATTTCTCCTAAATCTTCAGCTACTGATTTTAAATCTCCTTTTTTTAATCCCTTTACTTTAAATATCATTTCCATTTTGTTGCAGACGATTCAATAAAAAACATTAAAAATCAATTGTTCTTACTTACGCAAAGTCCAATCTCGAATCCCGGCAGGGATGCCAAATGTCGCAAATTCCGACTAATTTTCACTACTTCTGTGTCGTAGTCTGTTATGTCAAGATCAAGATCAGACTCAATTAAGAAAAATAATTAACGAGTTTAATATTCGACATTTCTATTAATCCAATCTCACAAAGGCAACTAAAAAATGGCTTATTCTAAAAACAGTTAAAAAAGAACAACAGAACATTAATCATTGTTGCCATTTAAACTAAACTAAAAACTGAAATTATACAAATTTATACATTGTAAAAATGACGTCACACCTTAAAGTTTTTGGGTGTAGTTAAATAAAATTAAGTTTACATGTTCGTTTATTTCCGACAACTTATAGATGAAGAAAAATGTGTTTTAAGATATTTTTGTATGTATATTGTCACAGGACTAGCTCTCATGACATATTCTAGCGTTGCTGTGGAAACAAGACTAGTCTCATTTTCCGGGTGGGATTCCAAACGAAACCCATCTACTTTATAGGGGTTGGACGCTCAATTCTCTAAATCGGCTTGTTTCTTTAGCAACCTCCATCAACCAGACTCTCTGGCTGGAGATATCATCCTCCTGATAGACTGACTGTAATACTATGATTGAAATATATTTTGTTGCACTTACTCTGCTTCGTATTTTTTCACTCAAGAAGGGTTTTATTAGACTCCACGTCGTTTTCAGAACTATGGACTCTGAAATCAAGTGAATTTCCACATAGCGAATAGGAGAACAATTCTGCAAAAATAAAAAAAAATAAAAAGAATCGTAAATGAAAAATCTTAGTAAGAAAATAAAGAAGAATCAATGAAAAATAATAAAAAAAAAATATTTGTAAGGTATACACTAGTTAAGTAACCATGAGTCTTACTGAAGCGCCGTATCCTAACGTATAGATATTTTTCGGTGACAAAAAAGAAAGAAGTTTGAGGGAGGCATTGGTGAAGTCGTAAATCATCTTGAAGCCGTTGATTTGGGCCATCGGGTTGCGCAGACACTGAAACTGCACCAGCATATTGATGCGCTTCATGTCTTCAAAAGGAAGCTCATCCGGGTCCCATTTCCCTAAGATAATAGGATAGGATAAGGAAAGCGAATAGGATTAAAATATGGTAATATCTTAATATATACTAAACTTCAACTTAACTTGACATCACTAGACTGTAAGATCGTCACAGTGCTCATAGGTATGTAATCCATTTTGGCGGGCGTGAAAGCATAATGTTCGCCAAACCACAACCCTGTAGAGAACAAAAGGCTATAAGGTTTGACGAGAATTATGTCTTCACTCTGCTAAAATGGATTAAATGCCTATGAGCACGGTGAAGATCTATCGTCTAGTGATGTCAAGTTAAATTGGAGTTTAGTATTGTTTCCCAAACTGTGGGTCATGAGTAAATTTTTAGTGGAATAGCTTTTAAATATGTGGGGTTTGAAAGTCATAAGAAACGCCAAAATGGGATTAATTTCAATTCTAATTTGACTGCACTAGATGAGTCCAAAACTGCCTAGAACCTAGAGCATCTCTATTGAAAATCGTAACGTCGCACTTGCAGCCTCAATCATTTAACATCAAGGGAAAGGAAAATCAAAATTAACAAGTATCGATACATTTCCATCACGTATAGAAATATTCTTCTCGTAAACATTGGAAAATTATTTGCGCTTTCAATTGATTTGCTTGACGGCAAAATATGTCAAGACTAATGGCAGACTAAACTTTAAACGCTTATTTTTAAGATAAGGAGCGTAGAAAACATCCAAACACTTTTACACCTTTTAGAAATTCCTGAAAATCCATCGTGGTGCCTATGAAGTACATTCGTTAGAAATGTGAATTTTGTAAATTCCAGGGCCTCAAGGTATGACAAAATGAAAAGGATTTCATTCAGAAATGGATTAATTCAACATTTTGATGGAGAAGTTACAAAAACGATACATTCCAAAAAGAACGCAAAGAATGAAGGTCAGCCTTAAAAAGTTATAAATCACACCCTTGTTACAAGATGGCACAACTAACGATACATATTTCATTTTGAGTTAAAGTGTGTAGAAAATTGACTAGAAATTGAAAGAACGACATAAGTCAGTTTCAACTTGGATTCAATTAGTAAACAATCTTGTGCCGTTAAACCAGCTTCAAATATCATCGATTTAAATAAGCAACTGGATAGACTGCTTAACGCTGGGAAAATGAAGCCGTTGCCATATGCAATTGGTGGGATAAAAAATACGGATTGCCGAGGATTGAAAATAAAATTTTGGGTTGTACACAGCAGAAGTCAATAGTAGACCTTAATTAGTAATAATGTGCAAAAAAATATATACTCTATCATTTTACAAGGTTTTTCGCATTCCCATCCAACTATAAAAGTGAACTGCGATTGGTTAATCTTCCCACCAGCTTCGCAATCCCCGTCGCGTTTTTCTCTTTGCATTGACAACGGAGCAGTCTATCCAGTTGTTTATCTATATCGATGTCAAATACAGGGTGTGCGGCGAAGGACTCACTGATTAAATAACTCAAAAACAAAGATAAATCGAAGTTAACAAAAAGTATAGTTAGTTTGAAAGCTGTAAAAATCTGATACAGAAGTTTCAAAATGAGTTGCAAATATTACCAACAGATGGCGTTTAAATATGTTATAAGTTTGTCCTCTGCAATCATTCGTTTCAATAAGCTCCTTTCACGTTTAAATAGTGTCCGAGGACTGATCATTCTGAGCTTCAAAGCACCCTCTGTTGACAACGTTTGTAACTAATTTTGAAAATATAGTATAAGATTTTTTCAGCTTTCAAAATACTTTTTGTTTCATTCTTCTATCGATTTTTCTTTTTGGAATATTTAATTTTAAATTCATTAAGTCCTCCACTGGACACAATGTACTTTACATACCTGTTACTCAAAATGAATAATATTGAATAACAGAATTACAGGTATGTCGGCTTTGATATTAATAGAATCACAGGTACTCAAAATGTATAATTTTGAGTTGCGTCACTTTAGTTGTATGATACAGCGTGTCCCCGTAAAACCTGGCCGACCTTTATTTTCGACTCCGTTGGTCCTAGATGCATAGTCCCTATTGAAGAAATGTTTTAAATCGTTAAAATATTAATATTGATTAGTTTTTAGTTAGGAAAGTTTTTAGATTGAATAGTTTTTAAGTTAGGAAAGGGACTATTATAAAAATTACGGATTGTAAATTTTTATATGGTCCCCAGATTCCCCAAATCATACTTAGAAAAATGTTGCTCATGAAAAAAACATTTCAAATAAAAAACAAAAAACAAATCGAAATTTGTTCGATCAATATAGCCACGGTGTTATTGGAGTTTAAAGTTTTAATGCTATTTGGGGGTTACGGACATAAATTTAAATGAGAAAATATCGTCCTATCAGAATAACAACGAACATATAGACTAGGTTTGACTATGGCAAACAAGTTTTTGTTCATCGCCTGAAACATTATAATTTTTTACTAGAAACTTCTTTGAAAAAAAAAAAGAAAAAGAAAAAAAAAATACAAATCGTACAATACATAATAAACAGCAAACAAACTTATAAACAATTTTAATTAAGTAATTTTAAATAATAACATAATCAGAAAGCAGCGCTTTTTGTTAACACAAACAAAAATAAAAGGTGATAGAGATGAACAAAATGAAAAGGATACATAACCTCTTTCTTAATTATATATGCTCTAAGTGTTTCTTCGACTAAAATGCCTAAGCGCACACGTAATTCAAATTCATCTTCAACATTTTTCAGCATTACAGGCGAAATACACCTGACAGCAGATAAAATTCGATTCTGCAAATCTAATAGATTCGTCGATTCTTTTTCATAGACCTTGCTTTTCAAAAATCCCAAAGAAAGAAATCTAAAGGATTTAGATCTGGAGATCTAGGAGGCCATTCTACCGGATCTTCGTAGCCTATAATGTTGTCTTGAAACATGTTGTGTAGTACGTTCAGCAGGAAGCTGCCTTGTGGGGTGGTGCTCCATCCTGTTGAAACTACATCTTTTTAAGGTCTGCTAATACGACATGGTCATCCAGAAAGTCAGATAAAGGTCCTTGTAACAAGTTACAATACTTTTTACCTGATAATGTGTCAGCAAAAAAGAAAGGTTCTACTAATGCTCCTTTCCATGTACCACACCAAACATTAACGGACCATCGCAGTTGATGTTTGTTTGGTCGGATTACATGGGGATTTTGCAGGGACCAAAAGTGTGTGTTTTGCTATATACTACCCCAGTTCTTGAAAACGTGCACTCATCAGAAAATAGAATGTTATTCTCAAATGATGAATCTGTTACGTTACTGCTTATCGGTTTTGTTTTATTTAATTTGAGATATGTGATGCACTTTAACAAGCACATAACTAACTTGAAAATATAAAGGACATTACTTATTGAAAATAAAAATTGTTTTAACAGTGCAAATTAAATTCTAAAATGTTGTTGAGTCATGGCTGATAAGTTCGTTAGTTGAGTTCGTAGTGCCCGGGAGTTCTGAGTAGCTGATGTTGCCTGACGGGTTGAGTGGAGTTGAGTTGTTGCGTTAGAGAGTTGGTGGGTATGTGACACCACAGTACCCCACTGCCAGAGTTTAAGACAGGAGGTGTTGGGGAAATTTGACACGTCTTCCAGACCTTGTGGTTGTCTTGGTGTTGTCTTGTTACATCGTCTTGAGGAATCAAACGTCTTGGTTCGCTTGTCTGTTCCTCTGTCGAAGCCGTATCACAAAAAATAGCGAACGCTGGCTTGAGTCTATCAATGGAGACAATAGATTCCTTTCCATTGACCAGCAGACGGAATGTTTTGGCATTACAAAAAGGACTTGATACGGACCATCATAGGGTGGCTGAAGCGATGCTCTCACTTTTCCAACTCGGGCGAACACATGGGAGCAGGTGTTCAGCTCTTTATGAACGAAGATCTTCGGATGACTGTGATGGGAGGTTGGAGTTGATTTGATCCTGTTCATAGTGTTCCTCAGCATTTCAACAAAAATGGTATGGTTTGGATCTGCTTCGCTGGAGACAAAAAATTCACCTGGAAGTCGTAAACCGGTGGCGTATACCAGCTCAGCTGAAGTTGCGTTGATATCTTCCTTAATTGAAGATCTCATGCCGAGGAGGATAGTAAGAAGAACTGTACTCCATTTCTCTGTGATTTGACACAGGAGGGCGCTCTTCAGAGGACGATGCAGACGTTCTACCAAACCATTGGACATAGGATGATAAGCGGTGGTGCGCAGCTTGTTTATTCCAAGAAGCTTGGCTAGTGACTTGCAAAGTGTTGATTCAAATTGGCGTCCCTGGTCACTGGTGATGTGGGCCGGAACACAAAAATCTAGAAATCCAAGCAGAATGCAAGGTATCTGCAACACTTTCAGCTTCGATATCTGCGATGAGGAAAGCTTCGGGCCAACGGGTAAAGCGATCGACTACTGTCAAACAGTATCGAAATCCTTGAGATGGTATGAGTGGGCCGACTAAATCGATGTGAATGTGAAAAAATCTAGCGTCAGGGACTGCAAATGTTCCTAAGGGACTAAATACATGTCTTTGTACCTTGGAGCGTTGACAAGAAGTACAGATTTTAGCCCACATTCGACAGTCTTTCTGAATGGAAGGCCAACTTCGCTGAGGATCGTATTCCAGGGTGATTGAGATTATGAAGGGTGTCGAATGCCAGTCGTCGATGTACAGCTGGTAAGAAGGGATGGATTCTCTTTGTAGAAACGTCGCAGTGTAATTCAATATCGGTTCCAGGAAGTTTAAGTTTCTGCAACTGAAGACTTGATGATATGGACAAGAGAATTTCTTTGAGATCTTCGTCGATGGTTTGGTCCTTTACAACTCGTTCGTAGTCGATAGGAGAAGGAAAAGTGACTGTAGCAATTTTTTACAGAGTGTCAGCTGGGATGCGAATGTCAGGGGTTTGTGGTTAGTGTACAGTTGAAATTCTCTGGCTTCAAGCATGTACCTGAAATGTTTTACTGCTGAATATGCTGCTAGAAGTTCCCTACCATATGCTGAATAATTTCTCTCAGTTGGTGTAAGCTTTTGGGAGAAAATGGGAGAAAAATGCTAGTGGTTGCAGATCGTCTGATGGAGAGACCTGATGAAGAGCAGCTCTGATTGCGAAGTCTGAGGCATGAACATTGAACACGCAACGCTAAAGGGGCATTCGCTAAAGGATGATGCAAAAGAGTTGCTTGTGCCAGCTCAGTCTTACACTTCATGAAGGCCTGAACTGTCTTAATTGTCCATAGGATTGGAATTTTGTCATTTCTACGACTATCCTTGAGAAGCTTATGAAGAGGTGCTTGAGTTGATACAGTGTGAGGCAGGAAACGTCTGTAGAAGTTGATGGTTCTAAGAAATTGCCGAAGTTGTTTCTTAGTCTCAGGCTTACAGAAATTTTGAATGACTTGGACTCGATCTGTCAAGGGTTCAGATCCATACTGGTTGACGAGGTATCCCAGGAATGGAACTTCTTTTGCTGTAAAGACGCATTTAGAGATGTTAATAGTCAGACCGTACCTGTCCAGGCGCTTGAAGACTAATCTGAGGTGGTGATGATGTGGTAATTGCAGTTTTAGGTATGTCGTTCGGATTAACTGAAATGTGGTGAAAAGCGGGGACGAAGTCAATTTTTGAGAAAACCTTGCAACCCTCTAAATTCTGAGAAAAATCTAGAATATGAGGTACTGGATAGTTATCGGAAACAGTGATTTTGTTAAGAGCTCTATAATCACCGGTAGGTCTCCAGTCATTATCCCCTTTGGGAACGAGGTGCAGTGGAGATGCCCAATTTGACTTTGAAGGGCGGCATATACCTTGATCCAGCATATACTGAAATTCCTGCTTTGCTATCTTAAGCTGGGCAGGATGTAATCTACGTGGCCGAGAAAATACAGGCGGACCTTCTGTTTCAATAAAATGCCTCGTATTATGAGGAAACACTCCCGCAATTGGGTGGGGTCGAGTAAGGTTGGGGAATTCTTTTAAAATATCATGTACACATGAACCACTCGCAATAGTTTTGATTGATGTAGGCGGTCCATGATAAAATCTTTCTGACGACGTTAAAGGATCAATGAGCTTTTGTTTTTAATGTAAATAATCAGACCAGAATGTTCTAAGAAATCAGACACAATTATAGGCTTCGTTACGTCGACAACAGTAAATTCCCACCTAAATGGACGTACCAATTTTAAATTTAATTCCATCGTTTTTGTCTCATACGTAGCGATTTTAGAATCATTGGTGGCAAAGAGATATATGGGCGAAGGTTTATTATTTCCGCATTGAGGTATAATGGAAATATCAGCTCCAGAATCAACCAGAAATTTCATGCCACTGTTAAGATCCAAAATGAATAAACGACGGCTTATATGTTGAGTGTTAGGGCCATCATCGCAAGCCGCTACTGCAACTGGCCCTGCGCATTTTCCGACGTATTTTGAAAGGAACACCGAGAGTTGCACTTCAGTGCCCTTGCTCAAACTTAAAATGATACCAACACATACTTCTATCATTAAAATTGTTTTGTGTACTGTGGAGAGTTGCCGAACGATTACGGGAAGTTGCGTTTCTACGGTAGTTATTACACCCGCGTGAATGGTCGCGTCCACGATTTAATCCAAAATCCGTACTCAGTCGCTCAAGTTTCTGACTCAATTCAGAGATTTGACCTTTCAATTCAGCGAGGGTAGTATTTTCTGACACAACAGATACGCATGAATTGCTTGGTTCAGCCAATTCTGCAACTTTATCGGCAAGAATTGCCAACTTATCTAACTCATCCCCACTTATGGCAAGCACTGTTTGAATGTTCTTCGGAAGTCGTTGCAACCATAAATATTTCAAAAATTCGTCACCTACTTTGCCATGCGACAGTTCCTTCATACGACGTAATAAAATGCTTGGCTTTTGGTCTCCAAGTTGTAAATCCTCCAATAGGATTTTTGCCTCTTTGGCAGCTGAGTGTTGAAACAAATCCAAAATGCCGCGTTTTTAAAGTAGTAAAGGTTTATCATCAGGACATTCGAGAACCAAATCACTAACTAAAGCCAAAATTTCATTATTAGCGCGTTAATTAAATAGTTGTATTTCGAAGTTTCGTTTTTAATTTGATTAATTGAAAATGCAGCGTCGAGTTGCGCTAAAAATAACTTTATATTTCCTTTATGAAATACTGGTAATTTTATATGCACGCGATTAATATCCACATTTTCAGCAGTGTTATCAGCAACCGACATTTTGACTTAGAAACAGTAATAGTTGGAAAACTCAAAACAAAACCAAAATAAAATAGTGCAATTAAAATAAAGCAATCACCACTCCGAAAGAATGAATGAATCAATGTCAAATCCTTACCATGTTCTCTCTGCTGTGGACTTCATTGCAGCGATACTTCGGGTTTCACCACGTGTATTTACTCAAACGACGTGTATCCATTTGAGAAGTATGTTTTCATCCCTTTTAATTCGGCACCAAATCGTTTAAAAGTCAAGGAAGGTGACAATCCTTTATCACCACAGTTATAATGACTCACCATTTGGCTCAAAAGTTTTTAAAATGTTCGTTAATTCACATGTCACCACTGTTACGTTACTGCTTATCGGTTTTGTTTTATTTAATTTGAGATATGTGATGAACTTTGACAAGCACATAACTAACTTGAAAATATAAAGGACATTACTTATTGAAAATAAAAATTGTTTTAACAGTGCAAATTAAATTCTAAAAAGTTGTTGAGTCATGGCTGATCAGTTCGTTAGTTGAGTTCGATGTGCGTTGCCCGGGAGTTCTGAGTCGTCTGATGTTGCCTGCCGGGTTGAGTGGATTTGAGTTGTTGCATTAGAGAGTTGGTGGGCATGTGACACCACAAATCCAATTCTAGCTTATTCATGATGAAATTAATTGCAGAAATCAAACCGTCTATTTTCGTACCCGGGCAAAAATTCTCGCACCAATCGCGGGCGATAAGGATGTGCACCGTGTCGGTTTAAGACTCTCCACACATGTGTTTTGAGTATACACATGCTTCACTAATGTCCCTGTCACTAGCCTGAGGGAAAGCAAGAGCATTGCCCAAAATTTCTTCGTCATATACAACCACTCTTGAATTTCCGGTTCGAGGACGTTTTCCTATGCTACCCGTTTCTCGCAAACGCTTTACAGCATTTAAAATCGTATCTTTAGAAGGATGTATACCATTTGGAAAAGTAATTGCGTATTGTCTTGCAGCCTCTCGCCTATTTTGATTTCATTGACCGCAGAGAAATAACATTTCTACCTACTGTTCCTCAGTGTACATTTTTACAACTTGGATTGACGAAATATCCGGTATTGGTATGAATTACTTTTATTCTGAAGTGAACTTACATTATTGGTTTTCTACCTTCCAATCACTAATCCGCCACTAAAATTTGCATAGGAACCTGCAAATCCCGCAGTACTACATGCTAATTTACACATGAGGATCGGGAATTCCCCCACCCCTTCTATTTATATTTTTTTACCACTTTGTTTTAAATGTTTTTTCATGGGGAACATTTTTCTAAATATGAGTTGTGGGAACTAGAGACCATATAAAAATTTACAATACGTAATTTTTATACCAATCCCTTTCCTAACTAAAAAAACTATTCAGTCAAAATATTTTAACGATATAAAACATTTCTTCAATTGGTACTATGCATGTAGGACCAACGGTGTCGAAAATGAAGGTCGGCCATGTTATACGGGGACACGCTGTATTTTGGTCAATAACATTTCTTCCAGCTGATTGGCAATTGGGGTTGTTGTAAAAATGTGTCTTCTTAGTGCCTTATTATACAGACTCATTCGAGTGGCGAGCTTCACTCGCTCAGACACGCCACTCTAAGCGAAACATGCAATCCTATGGAGCATATTGTATAGTGAGCCACTGCTGTGGTTATAGGTTGCGACTGTCGCTTGTGGCGCTCAGACTCATACAATCCTAGGGAGCATATTATAGTGAGCCACTGCAGTGGCCAGCGCGGTCGTCTCAGTGTCTCTCTATAATAAGGAGGTCTTACCCATTTCGACGAGTATCACTGTGCATCCATCAGGGCAATCTTTTGGGCAGCACACTGAAGAACTTGATCGAAGGCGTTTTCATGAACCTGTCGAAATCGATACTTTCGAACATGCTGCTGTTATTTGTCCTGAAGTGAACGAAGTTTCGAAGTACCTTCAACGCTTTATTGGTGTTGAATTTGCTGTGTCGGAGGAACCTCAGCAGAAAGTCATCGTGGAAGTCCCAATCACGTAAACTGCTGTGAGCTGCATTTAGAATGAAACATATGTGTTTAATTATCAGTAATAAAGTGAGTTGCAAATTATTAAACACGCCTAATTACTTTCAGTTACACATATGATAACCCAGGGTAATCAATGTATTGTATTTGGTAAAAAAAACCTTTTTTTAGCATTTCGACAAGTTTTGGAAAGCGCTAAATTAAAAATAATGGTCTAGTGGGAAAATATATCTGTGTGTATGTTTGTGGTCAGTATAACTCTTGAATGATTTAACCTACGATACTAATACTTTATATACATGTGGTAGTGACGGTCAAACGACCTGAAATTAATATTTTTGCTGAAATTTCGCACGAATATAAAGTAACTGTCACTGCAAATTTTATGTCTTTCAGCTATTGCAAAAAAAAAGTTCTAATTATTTTGATCGAAATCGCTGTGGTAGTGCCTTTTAACGTGCTCTAAATGTTCCCACTTCCGAAATACACTAAGAAATGCGATACAGACTTAAAAAGTTGAAAAACGAATGTCTTGAACGCAGAGTTATCTTCCCTTCAGCATAGCCTATGAATGACTGTTTTTCCTCTGCTTCATTTACAAGCAAGAATATTGTAATATTTTTCGAAATACATATTGTTACACACATGACGAATAGATTTTTTCAGATTTCAAGTGCCCTTAAAACCGTTTATTATTTGTCAGTTAGGGTAATATAGTCATTAATCAACTTACGTTACCCGACATATTTAAGTGCCCTTAAAATATGTCGAAACCGTTTATTATTCGTCAGTTAGGATAATATAGTCATTAATCAACATACGTTGCCCGACATATTTAAGTGCCCTTAAAATATGTCTAAACCATTTATTATTCGTCAGTTAGGATAATATAGTCATTAATCAACATACGTTGCCCGACATATTTAAGTGCCCTTAAAATATGTCGAAACCGTTTATTATTTGTCAGTTAGGATAATACAGTCATTAATCAACTTACGTTACCCGACATATTTAAGTGCCCTTAAAATATGTCGAAACCGTTTATTATTCGTCAGTTAGGATAATATAGTCATTAATCAACATACGTTGCTCGACATATTTAAGTGCCCTTAAAATATGTCGAAACCATTTATTATTCGTCAGTTAGGATAATATAGTCATTAATCAACATACAATAGCCGACATATTTAAGTGCCCTTAAAATATGTCTAAACCGTTTATTGTTCGTCAGTTTGGGCAAGGCCACACTGGATTGTAACGAGCGCTAAGGCACTCTCCAGGCCGTGACAACTAATAGTAAATAGTGGAAACAGCCGCAGTGGACTAGTGGCGGTGCATTCCAACCTGTAGCAGCTGTTTTCTTTGCTTGGTCAATTACGAAAACCATTACGTTACTAAGAGGACAAAATTACTTTATTTTTAAAACGCAAAAAGAACACTGCGAACATTGCCAAACGATAATATTAACGAATGAAATACATTTATACACACTTAACGCGCGACAATTAATTATTCATATTTTATGCAAATATGATGTCAGAAGTCACTCTTCCTGTCACCACACTATAATTTACTTTAAAATTCTTTGCTTTTTGTTGATTATTAGGCATCAAATATGGGACTTTGACATCTATTTTAAGAATTAAGTTATTTATTTACAATAAGGCCTATTTTTGAATTTTATTTTCATTATTCTTTATGAAAACAGAGTTTGGAATTGTATGTTGTATTTTTAAAAAATATTAGAAATTATAAAAATTAAATTATAAAGTTGCCGTTAGCAATTCTCGGGATCTCAGAGTTGGCAGCCCTGGATATTTTTATTTTGGCTGGAGTTGTAAACATTTTTCATCGCAATTTTTGATTTAATTTTTTTTAATTTCTATTACTTTTTACAAATAGAATTGATGTCATCCTTCATTAACTCATAAATTATCAGAAATTTTATATTGTAACATAAATATGGTTTCATGCTTTTGAAATTGATTACCATATTAAAGAACCGTGCTGAAACTGAAATTTTCTAATTATAATACATGTTTAAAGTTTTTGCAATTCGATCAGTTAAAATAAAAATAGTGTTTACTTAATATTTTAATTTGGTAGCCACTTAACTATTTTTGTGTTCCTGTAATAGTTTTTACAATCCTACTTCTAGTAAATGCAGTATTACTCAAACGTCATTTTCTCTTTGAATTGCATTGTAGCATATACCAATGCACATGTAGTAATAAAAGTCAATATAATATTAAAAAGTAAGTATAGTATTAAAAAGGATATTTTGATTAAAAATAAATTCTAATTTAGGTATAATATCCGGCTAAAAATGTTAAGAATGTTAGTTTCTGAGAAAGACGAATTCTTGATTTCCAGAAAATCCTATTAGAGATTCCAAACTTGCTTTGGGTTGCGACTTTTTTGTTGCCGGAAAAAAAAAAATACTCCAACTTTATGCCAGAAGTTGGAACTAAAAAAAACGATATTTTATCAAATAATAGTATAACCCATAAAAACAATTTTAATGTAAATCCCTTGCATTCATTGCAATTTTTATGCGCAATTACAATTTCTTGAGCTCAGATCAAGTTTCCATAGATTTTTGACAACTAAGAACAGAAGATCTATTCCGAATTATTTACTAACTTCGTTTTGGTCCCCAAAACTTGATTGAATACATTGTTGCCCACATCGAATCGATATATTCCTAGTTGACGTGAAAATATCGCCAAGCCAATTTGACACCTTTTTGACGACGGTAAAGATCCACATTTGGGAAACCCTCTATTTTTTAACCGCGTATGCGCTACTGCGATTTTATGATAACCGTAATTGGAAATCGTAGGACGAGAGGATATTTTTTTTTTTGGTGGTTATTTTAAAATTTGCTTTCGGCTAACGGTGTACCGTCGTTTTGGCTTTATCGACAACTTTTTGAAGTAGCACCAACTCATACACGTAAATTAGGAATTTACCAACAAATCTAGTTGCTAAGATTCAGACTTCATTGGATGACTGAAAGTTGGATTATTGTTATGAATTTTTCCGCTGAGGCAATGATGGCACAGTTTTACAGTATAAAAATATTTATTCTCTCTTCAGAAAACTCACAAAATTTATCCACATGCAACAGTGTAATCGCTCACAAGCTTCAACACAAGCTTTAGCAAAAACAACTTCGAACACAGCGATTATACAAGATCACTCCAATAGGTAAACAAAGCGATAAGCTTTCATCGAAGTCCAAAGTCAATCTGAAAACTTTCCTGTTCTCCAGTCTTTTATATACAAGCGCGTGAGACATTCTCGAAATTTCCAGCCAATTCACCGGAAAAGAAATATCTCGAAACTTCTCGATTGCTTTAGGTGTTGCCACCTTTTTCTAACTTGTATAACCGCTATTAATTAATAAATAAAATAAGATAAAAATAAATTACAATAGAATTTTGAAATAATACGTCACTATTTACAATATATACAGACAATTTGTGCAACATTTCCCCCTTCTTAAAGACTGCACGTCCCGGGCAGTGAAGTCCTTAAGAGGAAAGGCAATTCAATCACTTCTACTATAATATGGGGCTAGTCTATTGTTATGTACAACTCTAGGTTTACAGGAGGGTGTCCGTTGAATCGTTACCACGACGTCGTTGATCTTCTTAAGGACCCCATACGGCCCTTCCCAGTTCGTCTGGAGCTTAGGGGAGAGCCCTTTCCGACGTTTAGGGTTCCCTAACCACACCTTGTCACCTTCCTGGAATGAACGGTCCATGGCCTTGGCATAGTACCGGATCTTCATGCGCTCCGTCATGATGTTGTTTCTCTCTCTGGCGAACCAATTTACGGCTTCCAAACGTGCCTGCAGATCATCTAGATACTGGACAGGCGAGGAAGGAGTGTCCGGTGGTTGTCCAAAGAGGAGGTTGCTGGGGAGCCTAAGGTCTCTTCCAAACATCGTTAGAGATGGAGAAAATCCGGTGGTCTCGTGAGTTGCACTTCCGTATGCCAACAGAAGCGGTGAAAGTTTCTGATCCCCATCTTGCTCGTTATATGATTTTGAGATTGCGTCCGAATCATCCGCGGGTGCAGCTGATAGATCCCGGGACCTCCGTTCGATGCTTGTAACAGGAGCATGGATGTCGATTCCCTCTTCACTGACTTTGTCCATTTCCACATGAACCACTTCCTGGGAGGGTTTCATCAACGTCGCTTTCTTCGGTTCTCTTTCCGAGGCTGGAGAGGTACTTTTCATAGATGTGGACTCTTCAGCATTCTCTATGACATTGTCTTCATGAGCTACAATCCGATATACGCACAGCTCTTTCGTGTCTAGATCGTGCAAAGGAACTTCGCCTCTCCATGTTTGCAACTTGCTTTTCTCAAAATTCAGCGTAATTCCATTTTTCTTCAAAAAGTCCAGTCCGAGAATGCACGGATCTACAATTTCGGCAACATAAACAGTGTGCTTGTAGGTGTTAAATCCAAGGGCAATGTCCACTTGCAATTTCCCATGAACAGAGATATTACCACCAGACACAGTTTGTAGAGAAACAGAGGGCGCTGTGTAGAGGAGTCGGCTGTTCAGGCGACGAGCCACGTCCGTCCTTACGATCGTTACGTTCGCTCCCGAATCGAAGATTAGACGACATGGAGTTCCGTAGATCTCCCCCTTCACGAATAAACCCTGTGTTCCTCCTTGTTGGGATGAAACGTGGAAACGACTGGTCGGGGCTTCACCTGTTCTACATTGCAGCTTCTGCCCTGCGAGATGACATCTTCTTAGATTCAGTTGTATAGAATCCGTGGTAGTGTTATCCCTTCTCTTTTTCAAATCAAGGCAGTTTCGTCGTAGATGCCCTTCCCGTTTGCAGTGCCAGCAAACGACTCTGGTCCTTCGATCCCTGGCTCTGGGATAGCTTCTCATCATTCTATCAATTTTGCTTTCCAGTTCTCGAAGCTTACTGGTGACAAAGTCAGAAGAATCCTCGGCTAATGCACCACGCACATATCGTCGGTCTTTTCCCGAAGCTAGCTGCGCGGCTTCCACTCTCATGGCGTACACGAGGGCCGACTTCAGGTTTTTGTTTTGGGATAACCTTACCGCCTGCTGCACATCGGGATCTTGAATAGCGTCGATGAAATACTGCAGCGAAAGATCATCTCGTACATCCGGGGGACAGCCTGGGAAAGCGAGGAGCGACAGTCTTTCTACATCCGATGCCAATTCTTGAAGAGTTTCATTGGCCTTCTGCTGTCTCACTTTCAATTGCAGTCTGTTGTAATCCTTTAGATGCTGCTCCCCAAACCTTAACTCCAACGCACTTGCCAGCGCCACGAATTCTCCCCGCTTCTTTTCAGGTAGTGTCTGTAAAATGTCAGCAGCTTCACCTCGAAGAGAGGCCGCGAGATGGAATGCTTTCGAAGTATCGTCCCAACCATTCGCAGAAGCAATCATTTCAAACTGCGTTTGATAAACGCGCCAAGACGACCTCCCATCAAAAGTGGCTACTTTGATGCTGGAACGTGGCGCAATAAAGGGAGTGGAAACATTGTCCCAATTAGGCGTTGCAATGGTCACAGCTTCGCGAGTTTCTATTTTCCGTAGCCTTTCTTCTACAGCATCCATGAATTTTCCCTGCTCTTCTTTGATAGTGGAAACCTTTTCTTCCATTTCATCTCTTACAGCAGTGAGAACGTCTTCCTTCACGGATTGCAGGACCGATGATGTTGTCTCCATAATAGTAGATTCTACCATTGACGCTAGCTCGGTTTTCATTTCTTCCCTGATCTTGATTACGGCTGCGGATGTGGACTCGCACTTATCGGCCAAAGCTTTCATGTCAGATGACGTTGCGTTTTGCAAAGCTTTAAAATCTGATGATGTCGCTTCTTGTAAAGCTTTAATGTCTGATGATGTCGCTTCTTGACTGGCGGCAATTGCGGCGGCGAGTTCGGCATTTGTTGTTTCTTGACGGGCTTGACCAGCGGCGATTGTAGCGGCGAGTTCGGCATTTGTCGTTTCTTGACGGGCTTGACCAGCGGCGATTGTAGCGGCGAGTTCGGCATTTGTCGTTTCTTGACGGGCTTGACCAGCGGCGATTGCAGCGGCGGTTAATTCTTGTCCGGCTTTTATTCCAGCAATCATTTCCATTAATTGTTTCATTTGGTCTTCCATCATTCCCCTAGTTGTCGGCATTCAAAATTACGAAACCCCACTTCTGACACCACTGTTATGAATTTTTCCGCTGAGGCAATGATGGCACAGTTTCACAGTATAAAAATATTTATTCTCCCTTCAGAAAACTCACAAAATTTATCCACAGGCAACAGTGTAATCGCTCACAAGCTTCAACACAAGCTTTAGCAAAAACAACTTCGAACACAGCGATTATACAAGCTCACTCCAATAGGTAAACAAAGCGATAAGCTTTCATCGAAGTCCAAAGTCAATCTGAAAACTTTCCCGTTCTCCAGTCTTTTATATACAAGCGCGTGAGACATTCTCGAAATTTCCAACCAATTCATCGGAAAAGAAATATCTCGAAACTTCTCGATTGCTTTAGGTGTTGCCACCTTTTTCTAACTTATATAACCGCTATTAATTAATAAATAAAATAAGATAAAAATAAATTACAATAGAATTTTGAAATAATACGTCACTATTTACAATATATACAGACAATATGTGCAACATTTCCCCCTTCTTAAAGACTGCACGTCCCGGGCAGTGAAGTCCTTAAGAGGAAAGGCAATTCAATCACTTCTACTATAATATGGGGCTAGTCTATTGTTATGTACAATTCTAGGTTTACAGGAGGGTGTCCGTTGAATCCTTACCACGACGTCGTTGATCTTCTTAAGGACCCCATACGGCCCTTCCCAGTTCGTCTGGAGCTTAGGGGAGAGTCCTTTCTGACGTTTAGGATTCCATAACCACACCTTGTCACCTTCCTGGAATGAACGTTCCGTGGCCTTGGCATCGTAGCGGACCTTCATGCTCTCTGTCATGATGTTGATTCTTTCTCTGGCGAACCGATGTACTGCTTCCAAACGTGCCTGGAGATCATCTAGATACTGGACAGGCGAGGAAATGGTGTCCGGTGGTCGTCCAAAGAGGAGGTCGCAGGGTAGTCTAAGGTCTCTTCCGAAAATCATTTGAGATGGTGTTTGAAATAATTGTTGTTGGTGATAAAATTTGCTTTCGGCTAACGGTGTACCGTCGTTTTGGCTTTATCGACAACTTTTTGAAGTAGCACCAACTCATACACGTAAATTAGGAATTTACCAACAAATCTAGTTGCTAAGATTCAGACTTCATTGGATGACTGAAAGTTGGATTATTTGCCCTCTGAAGATTTTGCCTCGTCGACCGTAATAGGATAGATTTCAGTTAATAAATATCGCCAAATGAAATATGTTTGAATTGAACTTGGTATACAGTCTGATAAGTCTGAAGTAAGGCAATAGAAATGTGTGTAAAAGAGGCCTATTAGTGAAAGTGACATCCCCCAAAACTTGATGCAATGCAACCGTATCGACAATGAATCTATCTGTCGAATTTCAATTCGATTTGATGAGGGAAGTGGGATTATTAGTAATCCTAAGCCCCAATTGAAGTAAGAAAAAGCGGCCATTTAGTGACAGTGACACCCCCCAAAACTTGATATAATGCTTCCTTATCGACAACGTATCTACCTGTTAAATTTCGGCTCGATTGGATGATGGCAAGTTGGGTTTTTTAGTACTCTGAAGATAGAAGCGTGTGTAAAAGCGATCTTTTAGTGACAGTGACACCCCCTCCCCCCAAAAAATAATTAAATTAGCGTTATAGAATGCAACCTTATCGACATCGAATCTAGCTGCCATATTTCAGCCCGATTGGACGACTGCAAGTCGGTTTTTTAGTATACTGAAGGTAGAAGCGTGTGTAAAAGCAACCTTTCAGTGACAGTGACAACCCCAAAACTGTATGTAATGCAACCGTATCAACAACTAATCTATCTGTGAAATTTCAGCCAGATTGCAAGATGGCAAGTGGTTTTTTAAGTATTCTGAAGATAGAAGCGTGCGTAAAAGCAACCTTTCAGTGATAGTACCCCCCCCCCCCGAAAAAAAAATAATAAAGCATGATATAATGCAACATTATCGACAACGAATCTACCTGTTAAATTTCAGGGCGACTGGATGACGGCAAGTTGGTTTTTTTAGTATCTGAAGATACAAGCGTAAGTAAAAGCAACCATTTAGTGACAGTGAAATTTGATAGAATGCCCCCAAAATTTGATAGAATGCATTGTTATCGACATCAAATCTATCTGATAAATTTCAGTCTGATTGATTTAAGGCAAGTGTGTTAATATCACTATATTGCAGTTTCAAATCTGGTTGGATTGCAGCGCCACTTTTGTTTGGTGGGAGAAAATGGAACTAACAACTTGTTTCCTTCGCGCCCATAGACTTTTGAAAATTGTCACGGGCTTGGTTCAATCCAGTCTGGCCTTGACAAGGGCTAAAAAGATATTCAAAACACATCAATGGATTAAAATGTTTTTTTATAATAACATAGCAAAAATTTAAACTCTTTTTAATAATTTTGAATAAAAAAATCATGGCGAAAATAGCACTTTTTCGTGAGGAGTGCGGGAAAGTAACTTTTTAGCACAAGCGTGAAAAAGTATTTCTTTACACACCTCGTGCTCAAATATCACATAGTCTTGGTATTGAAAATGATATATTTTCAGAAGAAATTCATTGACTCGAGTTGCCAACATTAATAAACATGTGTTTTAAAATATTCTTTTGAACGTGATTATAAAAAATACTTTATGCAACACGTGGGCCCCCATCCAAAATTTTTCTGTGTACTTTTAGAACATAAAAATGAAGCCCACCTGATGGCTGTGGGGCTCTTAGCGCTCTCTGGCCTCGCATGCCGAAGGTGCCGGGTTCGAACCCTGCATTAGATATGGATGTTCGTTGTGGTTGGGAATCCACGTTAAGCTGTAGATCCCCGCCTGATTAACCGTTATTGTGCATAAAAAATAGTTCGTTGAGCGTACAAAACAACCAATAAACCATAAAAATCAAAAGAATTTTTTTGTTTAAAATGGTAAATTTACCTTAAATGTTAAGTTTCTAAAAATATGTAGAAATAAGCACCTCGAGATGAGATTTCAGGTATAGTTATTCAATGATATGAGGTCGGAATTCTGTGAATTTCGGCAAAATGGCACTCACGAATACCCCGGTTATAGTTACGAATAGCAACGCCTATTTTTTCCTATCTAGAAATGATCACTGCATGCGAAAACCCTAAAGAGCGTTGGAATGGTACGTGTATCACAAAAAAGGGACGCACAAAATACATATCTGCGAACTGCCAACAAAAACATGATCGGAGCAGTAGAGGCCGCTCACCAAATATTCAGTTTAGAAAACCGATTAAATTGCCTGTGATGGCACTCATGTGAACTTTGGCCTCTATCAAATGCAAATTTCTATCGTGCGCCTCAATCGTGTTTTTGTTGGCCGTTCGCAGAGCTTTTTTTGTGCCTGCATAATGCGTCCGTTTTTTGTGATACACGTACCGTTCCATCTCTCTTTAGGGTTTCCTTATTGCGACAGGAAAAAGTAGATGTTGCCATTTGAAAATTTCGTGCATGTAACTATAACCATAACCGTGAGCGCCATTTGTTGAAATTCACAGAATCTCGAGCTCATACCTCTGAATAAATATACCTGAAATCTCATCTCGATCTGTTAAACGGAATGGAAGCTAGAGGCCCATGTCGGCAAAGTTTCTTTATGACCACCTTGTACTTCATGTATTGAAAATGCATTCCCAAAATAATGCATGCCACTTGTAAACTGGAAGGCGATTTGGAAAAGTGTTGAAAGGTTTATTATAATACCATCTAAAATTTTTAATGTTCCCCGTGCTCAAATAGCTGTGGACCGACATTGTCCAATACAAACAACCAGGTTCAGTGTATTGCAAATTGTGAGTATCCTTTCACTCCTATCCTCGATTTCTGACGCAGTTTGGCCTTTGTGTTGCCCTTGCGCCGAATAAATTTGAAAAACATCCAACCAACCTATCCTGGATTTCACCACTTTAATATTCGAAACATCGGGAAAAAATTGTCTTTCAGATAGACTAAGATTTTTTAGTCTAAATACCTTTAAAAATATTTCAAATTGGATCAATAAATCTCAAATTAGGATCATAACCATTACATGTGGGTAAGGGAAATGGGGGTGAGTTTTTGGAAATTTCATATTGACAGTGATGTTTCTCTTGCTTTGAAGATCAAATGTGCAACTTGTTCTTCCTCAAGATCGGATTAACACTGTAGATTTGAATACCTGCCCCTCCCCCCACATATTTCCCAAAAAACCTCACACGTACTATTCCTTATATAGTTTGGTATGTTGTGCTAAAAATTATGGCATGCTTTTTTATAGAGTATTTTGTCACTAAATTCGAAGTTCAATTAGTTGCGAATAACTTACCTTTTTGCATATAAATATTATAGTTTGGTTTAATGCTAAAGTAATCGATTTCATTTTTAATCCCGCTTAGGAAAAAAAAACCTAGCATTTTCAAGTATACTTTCCTTCTTGAACAAATGATTATTGTTCAAAAAATGAGTAATATTTGCAGAAATTATTGCTGAAAAACCATACAACATCAGTGAAAAACCACAAAAAAAAAAAATCATTAAATTAAATCCAGCAATTTTGATAAAAATATATACTCGAAGTAACTACTTTTAAGAAGTAGGTTCCTGGATTGAATTGTTGCAAACAAATTAAGTTTTACTATTAACACACGTTTCAAGAAAAATCAAAATCTTTTCTTTTTTAGTTAGGAAAATGTGTTAAAAAGTATTTAAAAATTAAATAATTAACAAATCGTTTTTAATAACAATAGTCTTTTGCAATGCAATTATAGTGTCCATGAACATGATTATTTGCAGGGAGATGTAAGGCGACAAAATTTTTTGT
Source organism: Linyphia triangularis (assembly GCA_963978545.1). NCBI lineage: Eukaryota > Metazoa > Arthropoda > Arachnida > Araneae > Linyphiidae > Linyphia > Linyphia triangularis. Next base: position 96,347,914 of record OZ021728.1, read on the forward strand.
TTAATCCTTGATTTTTCGAAGATGGGAATTGGATTTAATAATTGGATGTTAGTTAATAATTGTTCATTAATGTTCTGTTCAAATTGATGAATAAATATCCATATATATTTTGTTCTTGTAAATTTTACCACTTTTTTTTCTACGTTACTTTATTTTTCGAAACCCAGAGGGGAAGCAGTGCAAGTGCATGTTTCTTATGTCCTTGACATTGTATCTATTATAAAAATTGCACTGCTTCGCGTAGGGAATTTTCTGTAGTAGCAATAGTCCGCCAGAATTTTAAAAAGAAGAATTTTTCCAGAATTTGTTTTTTTATCAACCTTTATACAATTCATTATACAAAAGTCACCAATTTGATAAATAATTTTCATCTATTTAATTCCATGTTAAAGTGCTATTTTCCAACCACTTTTACACGTTTAATTATATTTTTTCGAAACTGCAATTTGAAAATATAAAAAAAAGTTGTATCGAAATGATTATTCTCAGTTTACTGAATTGGTTTAAGATTGTGGGGGAAAATTCTATCTATCTGCAAGGTATAAATGTCTCCCCCCCTCCCCCACCCCTGCCCCCAAATAAAAACGCTTCCAAAAATAATATCCTTTGTTTGGAGAGGAAGGGTTTATTTACTAAAAAGAAATGAAAAATTAAATGTATTTGAAGGAACTTTAACTATAATGTGATGGGAATTTACTTAAAATTTGACATTAAGTACGTATTAATAAAATGCCATAAAATATTAAAAATTGTTTAGACGGTAATTTAAAAATAATTCAAACTAATTTCACATTAAATAAAACAATTTACAATTAAATAAAAAAAAATGCATTAACAATTAGTTTTACATTAATTAATAATTAATTATGCAGGAATTATTCATATATTAATAAAAAATTATGTATACGTTAATTTTACATTAATAAAAATTAGTTAAGAATTTATTAGCACCTTAATTTATATTTCCTACATACACCGGACATGCCTTGATTTAAGTCGGCAAAAGGATGTCTACGCCCCCCCAACCAAAATTCTTAGCGACGGCCCTACTGACATTGCATCTACTATCTATCGTAATGCTTCGCATAGATAATTTTCTGTAATAACAATAGTCCTCCAGAATGCAAAAAAGAACTTTTCCAGAAATTGTTTCATCAACGTTTAAACAATTCTAAATTAAGACTCGCCTATTTGATCAGTACTTTTCATTTATTTAATTCAGTTTGTTGAAAAGCCATTTGCATCCACTTTTACGCTTTTAATTAATTTATTAAAAACTGCAATTTGAAAATTTAAAAAAAAAAAAAAATGCATCGAAATGAAGCTCTTGTATAAGATTGTGGGAAATAATCTTCTATCTATCTGCAAGTGATAAATGCACTCCCCCCTCCACCCCCTCAAAAAAAATGTCATTTAATGAATGAAATAATAGTTTATTCATGAAAAAAACGAATTAAGCTATTTCCTTTTTAGTCCCGATTAGAAAAAATAAGCATTTTCAAGTTTACTTTCCTTCTTGAACAAATTATTATTCCGCAAAAAAAGAGAAATATTTCCAGAAATTATTGGCGAAACAATTGGAAGAAACTTTAACTAAAATGTGATGGGAATTTACTTAAATTTGACATTAATTGCTTATTAATATTGTTTGTATCGTAATTTAAAAGTAATTAAATATTAATTACACTATAAATAAAATAATTAACAATTAAGTAAAACATACATTAACAATTAGTTATACATTAATTAATAATTAATTAACAGTTAAGTGTGTATTAATTAACAATTAAGTGTGTATTAATATCAATCAATTACATATTAATTAAAATTAATTATACATTAACTAAAATTAATTATACACTAACTAAAACTAATGATGTATTAATTAAAATGAATTATGATTCATTTTGCATTAGTAAATATTAATTAACTATATATTAGCATCTTAATTGATATTTTTTACTTTTACCCGGACTTGTCTGGATTTCAGTCGGCAAAATGATGTCTAACGCCCCCCACCCCCCAAACGAAATTCTTAGCGACGGCCCTGTTGGCGAGCATAACATCTTTACAGCGCAAAAATGGATTGAAAGCCGATGAGCCAGAGAGCGCTAAGATCCCCACAGCCATCAGGTGGGCTTCATTTTTATGTTCTAAAAGTACACAGAAAAATTTCGGATGGGGGCATATCCCTCCCAATGGCTACGCTCTTGTTAAACATGGCGACCGTCAGTGAAGGGGACGTTTGAAAGTTCAAGATTAATCTGTTATTATATTATAATAAAATTAACCCTGAACTCCCTTGCAAATAATCCTGCCGGCGCCCATTTCTAAATAGGATTTCATCACTCTTCTCATATAAGTATTTGTTTTTGTTTTGTTTTTGTTTTTTGGAACTACCGACTGTCTATTTCTGCTACTTATAAAATGCTTAACACAGCCAAATACGTCTCGTAATTTTGAGCATCTAAAAGAATACGAGATCGAAATCTTCTAGTGTAATCCCCTCCCTCCAACCCCACCACACCAACGAGGGGACATTGAGGCCACGACAGATTTAATGTGCACCAGCCCTCATTAGGTACACACCGATATTTAGCGGACGGAGGACCGAACCCACAACCCTCCTGTTATGAGCTCGATACTCTACCGCGAGGATTTCGGAGCCTTATATAAGTATTAAAAATGCTTAAAAAAATAGTTATTTATGTAACTATACTAAACTTCAACTTAACTAGACATCACTTAGACGGTAGATCGTCACAGTGCTCATAGATATTTAATCCATTTTACATAATTCTCGCCAAACCTTATAGCCTTTTGTTCTCTATAACGTTGTGGTTTGGTGAACATTATGCTTTCACGCCGCCAAAATGGATTAAATACCTATGAGCACTGTGACGATCTACCATCTAAGTGATGTCTAGTTAAGTTGAAATTTAGTATAGTTGGGAAAGTAATAAGTTTTCAAACAAGGTAAAACGCTTATTTAACGAGTGCGATAGCACGAGTCAAATAATTTACCGAGTTCGAAAAAGTATTTTCAAACGTGTTGTATACAGTATTTTTTATAATCAAGACAAAAGAATATTTTAAAACACATGTTTATTAATGTTGTTGGCAACTCGAGTCAATGAATTTCTTCTGAAAATATGTCATTTTCAATACCAAGACTATGCAATAATTGAGCGCGATGTAATATTTGTCACATGTACACCTTTTTAACACGCTTTTATTAGCTTCAGACGTATGTATGTAAGTATGTAACGGAATCTTTGAACATGATTTTGACCCCTTTCAAAACGTCGGATTAACTCGAAATTTGGCATACTTATTAAGGACCAATGACAATTCAATATTTTAAACAGTTTGACCCGTTATCCTTACTAGGATAATCAGGATTAGCGATTTTTTGTTTTCCTGAGACCCGGAGTGTCTGCGTCAAGACCAATAAGAGAAACTACCAGGCGCGCCGATCACTTATTTAAGTATAACTTTAAAGAAGTCTGCAACCTCGATCGGAAGTGGCTTTTTAATTTTAGTTCACCATAAAAAAAATTACCGAAATTCCCTTTTTAACACGCTTTTAGTAGTTTCACCTGTATGTTCAAACTTTGCACACTTGTCAAAGACCCGATGACAATACAATAATTCTATAAGTTTGTCTCTTTATCACAAGGATTAGCTCGTGTTGCCTTTGCGCCGTTAAATTCCAACCAACCAACCTTCTCCGGAATCGAACCCTGGTGTGCCGTTACCCATTACAATCCCAGTAATCACAGAACCTATCATCGACAATTGATAAGGCAGACATTTGAAAGATTTGTCGTGGGAATGATGGTTATACAAAGCGTGTTTTTTTAGTCGCATTATCCTTACCAGGATCTTCAGGATTAATGATTTTTCATATTCAGAGACAAGGTAGTGTTTTGTGCCTAGTAATACGGCGTGTACTAAGGCATACACATGACTTAAATTTGAGACAAGCATGTGACTATTGGCAAGAACAACTGAGGAGTTTCGTACACTTAACTAAAAAAATTAACTAAAAAAAATTTATAGTTTAAAGAAAAATAATTAATAGTTTAAAAAACTAAAAAACATGCTTTAATAGAAAACCAAACTAAAAAGTAGAAAATAATTAATAGTTTAAAAAACTAAAAAACACGCTTCAATATAAAAGTGAACTAAAAAGTAAAAAATAATTTTAAATAAGTTTGAAATAAGAATAGAGTGATTAACAAGAAATATTTATTTTATCGTAAAAAAGCGTGGGGTGCTTGATGTCAATTGTTGTATATATATTGGTAAAAGTAGAGCCATTATGAAAATATCTTAAAAAGCACCCCATGCTTTTTTACGATAAAATAAATATTTCTTGTTAATCACTCTATTCTTATTTCAAACTTATTTAAAATTATTTCTATATAACTTTTTTGATCTCAGAAGATCAAAACGTGTAGAAATATAAAAAAATCTGATTTTAATGACCAAATGCAATACTTTCCTCATTTATATTTCATACAGGATAATTTTAATGTATTAAAATTAAGTAAAACTTTCCCCAAATCGAACCAGTGAACTTAATATGTTAGGCTTTTTCGAAGAAGTTGTTCAAAGTACTCTTTTGTGTGTTAATTCATGTGAGCTTTTATCATTTTAGGAGGTGGGGAAGAGGGTAGAAGTAAGATTGGAAAATTTCTTCAAAATCTGCAATACAATGTCGATGTACTTTTTCGATGAATTGGCTGGAAATTTCGGGAATGTTTTCACGCGCCTGGTATATAAAGACCGGAGATCGGGAAAGTTTTCAGATCGACTTCGGACTTCGATGTGAGCTGATCGCTTTGTTTACCTACTAGAGTGAACTTGTATAATTGCTGTATTCGAAGTTGTTCTTACTGAAGCTTGTGTTGAAGCTTGAGGGTGATTAAACTGCTGTCTGTGAATAAATTTTGTGCCTTTGAAGAGTGAATAAATAGTAGTTTTTATTTTAAAAACTGTGCCATCATTGCTTCAACGGAAAAATTCATAACAATATGTTAGGCTTTTTCGAAGAAGTTGTTCAAAGTACTCTTTTGTGTGTTCATTCATGTGAGCTTTTATCATTTTAGGAGGTGGGGAAGAGGTTAAACTGAAGATTGGAAAATTTCTTCCAAATCTGCAATACAATGTCCTAGTAAAAATTATATTAAAATTCAAGCTGTACAAAATTTTATTTTATGACAGACAAGCGCATAAAAATTAAAATTAAATATTATTTATATCGTTCGTCTGTGATGCCATGTAGCTTTACCCAGGAATGAATCTCTTATCACTTCAGAATTTTGAAATTGAAACGATCATTATAAATTAAAACGACTGGATATATATATTTTTTTTAATTTTAAATTTAAAGATCGTACATTATATTAAATACTAGGGGTGTGGAACATCTCACAACTTTCAATTACACTATAATACTGACGTAGATTTGTGCCACTTACAGTTTTTATTTTTTCATCATTCATTTAGCAAAAATGGCCAGTTTGGCGATATTTTTTGCAATCATTCTCATACGTGTTTTTTTCTTACAAAAAAAAAAAAAAAAAAAAAAAAAAAAATATCCACCATAGTAATGATTTTAACGATACACTTTTTGATAATTCTTACATTATCCTTTCTTATAAGTGAAACTGAGGAGAGAAGAAAAAACGATCGTTGATGAGGTCGTTTTTCAACTTTTTACGCCATTAAAGCATTTTACGGGAATTTCGGAGGTGGGGACAACAATTTTGAACAAAATCGATTAAGCCGTTTTTTATTAGCAATTACTGAAAAACATGATTTTTTTAATGACGGCTACCTAATGCGCATGCACGATTTTGACGAAAACTTTAATGTTAAGTCCCTATGCCATAACCAACCCGCACGGCAAATTCGGATATTTTGTAGGTTACATTGTTCGGGAGTTATTCTGACCACGTACACACAGAAACACACACACAGAGAAATTTTTTCTAGATCACTTTTTTGAAGTCGGGATGTTCCTAAACGTGGTGAAATAAAATAATTAAAAAAAAATGGAATTTTTTTTTATCGAATACTATACTTTCATTACCCTGTGTATACATATGGGTAATTGCAAGTAAAAAAGTATCTTTACTGTAAGTAGTTTTGTCAGTCACAAGAACATATTCCGATATGATGTTGCCATGGATACAAGACAAGGCCCATTTTCCAGAAAGACATTTGCCGTTTAGTAACCATTTAGGATACCGATTAACCACCCACCTCATGGCCAGAGTTAGGCATGGATGTTCGTTGTGATTCGGAATCCATATTAAGCTACAAGGCAGAATTAAATGTTTGAACAAACAGGTCGTTAGCCATACAAATTCACTACCAGTCCATTCTAATTCGACAAGACTCACCAAACAATGTGAAGGGAACTTTTCTCCAGATAGACACAGGGTTCCCACTCATATCACAGAATGAAAATCAAGGACTTTTCAATGACTTTTAAGGACCTAATTAATGTTTTTAAGGACCTATGAAAATTCGTTTTTAATAGATATCATACCTATATTTAAATTTTTAATAAAGTATATTCTACCAAAAAAGTTACAAGTTGGTGGATGCGTGATACAAATATGTCGGAAAATTCTGATACGGTGCAGAAAGTGGCGGTCACGTGGGGATAGCAAGTCCGAGTTGTACTTTTATAAATTTTGCAGTATCTGTAAAAATTAAGGACTTTTAAGGACTTCTAAGCATTTTCAAGGACTTTTAAGCACCTCAAAGCATTTTCAAGCACTTTCAAGGCCTTGAAAACAAGTTCAAAAATATTAAGCACTTTTAATGACTTTCAATGACCGTGGGAACCCTAGGACAGGCTGCTGATATTTCAGATTGATCTCTCTGGATTTCATGAAAACAAAGGAGTCATCGCTTCATAATTTTCTTACCTTTAATCATTTCTTTCAACTCTCGGAGGCCTTGAATTTTCTTCTCACTCGTCTCGTTCAATTGGATTTCAGCTTTTTTACGAACGAAATCTGGCAGAGTTTCGATTTCCAACGGCAAACAGTCAGCAGAAGACATTGTTGGAAAAAGACTGAAAACATGAGGGATTGACAAAATTATATACAAAACATTTCTTATTACCACTAAACACTAGAGTGTTACATCAAGTCAAAAATGAAACTTCATGAAACTCTTATCCCCTCATTTTTTTTCTCTGTGACCTATTTTGACAGTGTGTCAAAGTTTTTCTGATAAATTAATATTAATCCTGGCCGCAACAAGCTTAAAGTTGTCAAAAAAGCTAACTCAAATTGAATATGTTTGAAAAAATTATATTCTTTCGAATTCGATTTCGCACTCTCCGGATTTTTTTCCTATTGACCTATTTCGACAGTGTACCAATTTTTATATCAATATAATAATATTAACTCTCGCGAAATTCATATTTACCAAATATCAATTTCGTACGAATAAGTTAATTATGTGTCCGTTTTTGCAACCTTTGGAAAATACTGATACATTTTACTAAATAAAGGAAATATAATGTTTATACATCACATTTTTTTAACGATATTTTTTTTCGAAATGTCTCTTGTTTTACAATATGGATACTGTTTGCAAAGATCATCCATACGACGTAAAACGTATTCGTTTTCATTTTTATATTAACAGTTAAAGTCCCTTGAAAATATTTTTTATTAGTCCTCTTTCTAGAGTAATTTACAACAAGAAGATTTCTTAATGTCTATTTCACATGTTTATAAGAAACGTCGTGGTGTGAACTTTGCAGATTTCTTCTTAGCTTTGCTGCTTAGAGGATGAGTGGTGACCCAGACTTAATCACCAGGTGCGCACTGTACTGCGTTTCTGCGCGATTTGACTGCATACTCTTTACGCTGATCTTGTTTTTCTTCTACTCGGTCCCGTATCTCCCGACCCAGATTTGCAAACTTACACAAGTATGGTGTGATTTCTGCCACGGAGTTGTCGATGTGGATTACACTGCGTAAATCATGATTCACGTCGTCTGGTGCGCGCATTTCCCTACCAAATTGCAGGGAGGCAGTAGAATATCCCGCTGAGGAGCATTGAACAGAATTCATGGAAAAACGAATCAATGGTAGTTTTTCGGACCAGGCTGTGTGAGGGCCGATTCCTACTAGGATAGCAATACGAGGTTTTCGGTCCCTGATTTTCCTTTCAACCGGGTTTGCCTGCGGACAATAAACTGGAGAAAGAATCTGTGCAATGGCCAGTAGATTACGAGTTCTGCTGCATCATCGCACTGACGCGAGCCATTGTCAGAGATGAGACGTCTCGGTAGCTCATATCTCAAAATCACTTCTTCTAGCAAGGTTATGGCACACTCTCGGGCTGTAAAATCGATAAAACCTTAAAATTCATTTCGATTAAAATCACAAGATTAAAATCAGCCAACACCCCATTTCTGATACCATGTCAAGTACGAGAAGTCTTAGGTGTAAAAAGCAATATTTATGAACCAGTCGATCATTTTATATACAAGTGCATATAACATGCAGTCACAGTTACAGATAAAACAGAACCACAGTTACAGCCTACAAGGCTACCAGACACAAACATCGTAGATCGGCCCCACCAATTTATAGTCAGGTTACTTAACTGAAGTGAAACATAAACGAGAGAATACTGAAGAACTAAGTTTTTAATATTTAATAGAGCTCTTCACAGCGTTAAGAATCCAACTCACTTCTAAAAGGAAAAACACACAGCTGTTGTGTGCGCGAATTGATTTTGAATCAAACGAGAGAGCAGGAAATGAAGGTATTCTCGCAAAATAATTTTGTGCTACAGATCCCGCGCTACACTTTATAATAAAACAAAAGTACTGGATCCCTCCCCAGCCATTCCAGATTTGAGTTAATGAATCATCACATTAAATGTAAATTCTTTATTTTGCAATGAAGACGATTTCAGATATTTTAAAATAAAGGTGCATAGTGGTTGATCAACTACATGGGTCGATATTTTTAAACAGGTCAGACTGAGAATTAATAATTTAAAATAAAAAATTAAGATTATTAGTTATCTAATACTAAAATCTGTAACATAGGTAAACTTAGAATAATATTTCATTATTAAGAGCTGTATTGTTATACTACCATATTTTATTTTAATTTTTTTATATAGCAACTGCAAGGAAAGGACATTTAGGTGACACTATTTGATTTACTATTTAAAAACAAAATTATCATAGATTTAATTTCTTTTTCATTAATTAAAGAGGTTATATAGTGTATAAATGAAATATATGAAAAATATAACATAAGCAAGCTCTATGTTGAAAAAAAGTATCGAATAAAGTGCAGAAAATAAGAAATTTAAATTTTTATAGATACGTGAAAAAATGTTTATAGTCAAATTTTAATTGTTATAAAATATACTTTTATTAAAAAACTTAGGTTGACATTTGTTTAAATTCCATGTCTATTTCATTCAAGTTTTTAAATTTAAAAATATCTTGAATTAATGGGAATTGAAAGGAAAATCTCGCAAAAAAAATTCTTGTTTATTCACAGTTTGGCTACTTGTTTGGTCACATATCTTTTAGGCCACAGAAAATACTGCCGCGGTATCTAGTCAAGAAAGAAAGCCTTACATTCCCTTTTGATTTCTTAATAACAATTAATTACGAATAACTGAAATTCAACGTTACTGTGTAAACTTTAAATTTCATGTATATTCTAAATATAATTTTACATTGAAACATTCATACCTGGGTATCTTCTAAATTGCGATAATCCAAACCCTTACGTCAACCTCTAAAGAGATTTTTACAGGCATTTTATCAACATCAATGTTTTCACTTGATATTAATTTAGCTGTATTTATTAATTTAAAGAAGTTGAACTTTTAAAGATAATTATCAATCTACTAAACTTCCATCTAATAATACTAAAAACTATAAGTACATTCGAATATCAACATATCTCCCGACCATAGTCTGTTCATGGTGATATCAGCATAATCTCATAAATATTGTTAAGCCCAGGAGCTATAAACGGTTCAAATCGTTTAATATTCCACCTTTGATAGAAATTAAAAAAAAAAATGAAACCTTCGTTTGAACGCAATGAAGTACAAAAAAGTTACTCATAAAAAATAACATCTTTAAAATAAGAACAATGAATGTTTATCTTTTCAGTTTTGATAAAAGTGGGTGACATGTGCGTCTATCTCATTTATTCTGCAAATTCAGCTTATTGTATCAGTTTATTACTATCAGGTTATTTTAACAATTCAAGGCCATCGATTATTAAAAAGTACAAATAAATAAATCTCTCTCTAAAAAGAAGAGTGTCCTGTTTTGTTAGAATGATTCATTTTTTGAATTTTCGATTTTTTATCGGGGTACCTCTGAACAGTTTCTACGTAATAAAACATTAGGTCATGCAATTTTTTGTTAAACTAAATATTTAGAGGGGCCGCATAGAGGTTGTATATAACAAATTTTATAAATACTCGAATCTAAATATAAATGCTCACTTTAATATAATACTAACTGAATATCCTTGCTTCGCTACGAAATTTTAATATGTGCATAATTTTGGCTAGCTGTGAGGCCTCGCGTTGCTGAAATACATCATTGGTATAGGTCCCAGTTTTTGGCGCTTTGCTAGCAGGAAGGTTAATCCCTACGCTGAAAAGTTAATTGGCACCTAAGCACAGGCTTACTTCACTCGTTGAAAGTTTCATTGCTGCGTAAGCATAAGCTCGCTTCACTCATTAAAATCTAATTGCTACGTAAAGCCTTAATATTAGAAGCCTCTCCCCTCTGTCGAGGGGGGGAAAAAAAGTCCCCCGTTAGTACTGTAATACAACACCCCTTTATAACACGTGTTTTTGGAAAGCAAAAATAGAAGGTCAAAACTACTTATGTTGAAACTTTCAGAGCTATAGGCCTATTAGAAGTCACTTTTTGTGAAAATATTAATTAAAAAACAAATTAACATTTTAGCATTCTTTTTGTTAAAAGTCCAATTAGAAGGCTTACACTACTTGTGCTAAAAATTTCAGAATTTATGTAACCCAATTAGAAATTGTTTTGTAAATTATTTATTTATTAATTTTAAAAATATTAATTAAAAAACAAATAAAATTTAAAATTCTGTTTTTCAAAAGTCCAATTGGAAGGCCAAAACTACTTATGTTGAAAATTTAAGAACTGTAGCCAAATTAGAAATCGTTTTGTAAAATATTTATTAATTAAAAATTAATTTAAAAAAAAACCTGAATAAAACTTTAAAATTCTGTTTTTCCGAAGTCTAATTAAAAGGCCAAAACTACTTATATTGCAAATTTCAGAGCTGTAATCCTTTTAGAAATCGTTTTGTAAAATATTTGTTAATTAATTAAAAAAAAAACTAATCAAATTTTAAAATTCTGTTTTTTCCAAACTACAATTAGAAGACTAAAACTACCTATGAAAAAATGTCGACGTTGTATCTCTATTTGAAGTTATTTTGCAAAAAGAAGGGAAAAAAAAAGAACTAATTAAAATTTTAACATTCTGTTTGATATATATACAATTAGAAGGCCAAAACTACTTATGTTGAAAATTTCAGAGCTCTACTCCAATTTTAAGTCGCTTTCTATAGATCCTTAGGTCCACAGACAGTTTTTTTATTGTTATAAATTCTGCTCAAAAATTAGATTGAAATATTGAATAGATTTTTTTTAAAGTGTACCAAGGTGTGGAAAATCACTGTTTTGATTTGATTGCAAAACATTCTTTCAAAGTAAAAATATGATTTATTATTATTATTATTGCCTTATAACTATATTTGCAAATATCAGACTACAAATTCTGTGAACAAAGTTTGTGAATACGTTGAGAAATAAATAATTTATAAGACATTGAAGTTAGATGACTGTCCCCAAAGATACGGAAGTGTGGTTAATTGGACAGTTGGTCGAAACAATTCTTGCATGGAAACTACCCTCGAGACGCGAAGTTGCTGCAATTTTCTTTTATCATCATCTGATTTGAAATGAACCAGTTCGTGAGAGTGCTACAAAAGTTACTGAAGCTGTTTTGGCAATCTGCGAAAAAGCTCGAGTGCCTACATGAAAAATAATAATAATAATAATTGAGTGACAACTGGTTTTGGGTGCCGAAAATTTCTTGTGTGCTGTCTGTGATACATAGGAGCAGCATCCGAAACTGGGGATTATCCGAAACATAAAAGCTAAAGTGATAACCTCAAACACTTGCCAGACAAAGGGAGCATGTATTTTGAGTGAACAAAAAGGTTTGGCAAGAACCTTTTATATCTGTCATGAAGACATCATATTTGTGGAATTATGTTAGAAGCTGCGTTCACAACATGTCATGGTGTTTCTTTAGATCCCAATACTCTAATTTCCAAGCATTTTAAAACGGTTGGGACACCATTGACATGAGAAAATACAGGATTCATCACTGATCCATCTCTGATGTATTCACAGCCCGAGCTGCAGAAAACCGAAAAGGCAATCTCATTACGTTTGCTGAAGAAATGCTTTATTTTAACAACCCGTGATGGTTACAAGAAGCTCTTGGAATTGGTAATAATTTACAAGTAAAGTTCTCCTTCTTCTGAAGTACCAGTACATTTTATGGCTGCAAATGGATTTAAAAGATCAAGATGGAGGGCAAAAACCATATATGCCATTAAGAAACGGATATTAAAGGAAGTATTGAGGCTTATTAAGAGAGAAGAAAAATGAGTAAGAGATATTGCAATCTTTGTTTCCTTCATCCACTTTTTCAAACTTGGTTTCTGGCCTTTCTATCAAATGCTGCTCCAAACAACAACGTGGAAGCTTGAAGAAGCTTCATGACAGCAAAAACATCAATGAAGGCACTTCTAGTGTTGCAAACAAGCATTTTCTTTCCCACCTTTCGTATCTGATAGAGGAAATTATTTTTCTGTCTTTTTTTATATGAATGACAGTAAAAACAAAATGCAAAATCGTTGCAGCACTTTCTAATGAATGTCCGAACTCAGAGAACTTAACAAAGAAAGCAACTCTCACTGTAAATGCTATATCCGAGCCGAGCAAAGCTTCGAACTGTTTGTTTCTTCCAATTCACTGAGGTTCTTTTGCGTAATGGGCATTCGAAAAGATTTTCTTATCACGGAACCAGAGAAATATCATGAAAATGATTAGTTCCTAACTGCAGAAAGAAATGTTAGGGAGATTAAGGTAGTGAATGATGTGGTGAAAAGTTGCAATAATGACTCAATGTAACAAACTACACATTAACGATGACGTTGCTGAAAGTTGTAACAGATCATAAAAAATTTTTAAACCGGAAAATCAAATCTATCAATAATTGTATTCTATACCAACAAAGATCTTTTTTTTTTTCATGCTGAATATAAAAAATTTCTATTAAATATAGTATGTTGTATTGTTGAGCTCTGCAAAACTAGAATATACAAAATTCTTATAATTCAAGTTGGTTATGCCACCACTATATATATTGTAAAATTTTCATCAAATTTAGCATTAAAACTTTTAAGTGTTTTTCTTTTTTCTTTTTTTTAAGGTGGTGAAACCGTGGATGGGGAGAGGCATACTCAAAACTTGTGATCGACTTAAAATCAATTTGAACAATGTGGCGACGGGCAACACCAGTCCACAGCTTCAGGAACCCTGCCAACACCGGATACTTCAGCTAGTTTATGATACAATAGATCATACAAACATTACTACCTATTCACAAATTCCAAACCACAATCAAATCTGATCCGAAAGAAACATTTATCATCATGCCGTCTACGCAGATCTGCCTTAAATTTACGTATCGTAAGGGAAGAATTCAAGGCAGTAACAGAGCGGCCTGGCGATTTGTCAGACTCATCAACTATCCCATCAGCTATGTTGAAATTTTTTCTTCGATCCATCGCAATAATTGCTGTCGTCCTTGCGTAGTGTTGCTATTTCAATGCTAATACTGCAGTCTTACTTCACTATACTTCAGTTGCTAATACTGCGAAAGTTTTCTTCGCTTACAATAGCATGATTCTTGAACACATGATTTAATAACAGGATTTAAACTAATTATTTTAAAACTTTAACTTGGATTTTTTTTTAAAATGTCTTTCCTGCAAAAATGATCTATGTCACACAAATGATTATATCCACTTCATCTCTTACCCCATATCACGGTCCATCCCTTCCGACCTCCCCCCCCCCCCCCCCTCTACTTCGCTGTCTGTTCTGGATATTTATTAAAGTTCCCTGAAGCATCGCTCGATTTATTTAATATTAAAATTAAGGAATTTATTCATAACAGCTGCCGATAGGATTTAAGAAATAATTTGTTTAATAAAACTTACCCATCAAAACTACATTTTTATTCTAAATTGCTAACTATGTAATATACCGGGTGATCCAGAAGTCGGGACCAACTTTAAAAATGAATAATTCGAAAACGCAGCAAGATACAAAGATATAGTTTGCACCAAACGCATGAAAAATAAACCGGGTTTTGTGTCGCAACATAATAAAAAATAGTTTTTTTGCCGACCAACAGATGGCGCTGTAGTGTGTTATGTCACGAAAAGCTGATTAAGAAAAAAAAAAAAAAATGAGATTCTTTACAATTCAGCTTTATTACAGTTAATTAATTACAGTAAATGTTCAAGTGCTATCCATCGTTCAGAAGTACAGCTGTGAGACGAGTGACCACACCATTCACAGCATTTAGGAGCATTTCGTGTGTTATGGCAGACACATGTTGCCGGATGGCATCTGTAAGTGCAGCTAATGATGCCGGTCGGTCGCGGAATGTTATAGTCGATGTTATGGTCTGAATTGTAAAGAATCTCATTTTTTTTTTCTCTAAATCTGGTTTTCGTGACATAACACACTACAGCGCCATCTGTTGGTCGGCAAAAAAACTATTTTTTATTATGTGGCGACACAAAACCCGGTTTATTTTTCATGCGTTTGGTGCAAACTATATCTTTGTATCTTGCTTCGTTTTCGAATTATTCATTTTTAAAGTTGGTCCTGACTTCTGGATCACCCGGTATTTTGAAGTATTACTCTTTGCAAATAAGGAACGGCCGATGATAAATATTGCATTATATAGGACTGTGTATGTAAAGGTTTTACATGCTGACACATAAAATATCAACTATATTTTATAAAATATTACATGCTTTTGAACACAAATACACTCACCTCTGAGACACCGCTATAACTGCGACTTTTCATACAACTCATATATCGTCGAAGAAAACCTAGTTTGTAGGAAAAATCGTATGCTTGCAACAGACCGTAAAAAATCACTTCTAATTATAAACTTGTTGAACATTCAAATCAAAATTACGCTTAAACAATGGAGCTAACTATAGAATCTTAAAAAGGTCTGTTTTTTTAAATCATTTTCGTTGTGTAATTTAATGATTCTGCGATATTAATGCGCCACATTTCCGTGTATATTTAAGTATTTTTTCACAATCTTCCTTCATTTATTAAAGATGTTATTGAATCTAAATTAAGTCCTGCTTGTGGCAGGACAATTCAAACTTATTTATAAAAGTTTTGCATTTAAATGATATTAGGAGATTTACAGGTAAATTTTTGAAAGTTAGGCTTTGAAGTAGTTGCCCATATTAGTGGGCTTTCATTCTCATAAAACTGGTTAACCTTATTTGCTGTATAAAAATTTGTACTATTTGACTTGCTAAAAAAATGTGTAGGTGAAACAGAAAAAAAAATGATGATATAGATGGTTTGTGTTAACTTCTATTTTGAGAGTTTTCATTCGTAGCGAGTACATTTTCTTGGGTCCAACGAATCCACCATCCAACAGAGCTGAAACCTGGCAAAGAGACTGTCGGTTGTAATATACTCTATCAAGAAATGGAGGTGAAAAAAAAGTTATTCAATGACAGGAAACGGTTATTGTATTTCGCAGTGGTCAAGCAGAAAGATTTATGATAAAAACTTTGTTTTCATGGTCATTTTTTTAACCCACTGACGGTCCAGAGAATGGGCGAAATTCCAGAGTTGTTTTTCCAGCAATCATTTTTAAATAATATTTCCAAGACAAATATAAAAAAAAAATTTAATTATTTTTTATTCATTTGTTTTAGATAGGTTATAAACTATCATCCTAATAAAAATATTTAAAAAATGTTTTATTTTAAATTTTATTTATAAATTTAAAAATGTTGTGTATTGTTGAAAAAACTGAGGATTAAGTGACGCATATATACGTGCATGATATCCAGTGGGTATTAAAGACACAGATCAAAATATTTAGATATAGTCCGACATGCGATTGCAAGTTTAGGCACCCCATCGAAAATCATTCTGAATTTTTTATAGAATGTGGAGATAATTGAGTAGATAACGAATCTTCTGGTCTGCCGAGGCAAAAAGGTCTGAAACTGATCAAAAATCGACTTTTAAATGAGTTGAGCTAAAATTCGATTGCCAAATGTGTCATAACTTGCCAAATAATGGGCAATTTTTTTTTATGTGATAACCCACTGCACTTTGAAGTTCAATGAGGAAAAAGTGCAAAAGATTTCTGATCTCTGGCTCGGAAAACTTGCATCTTTTCTAAGTAAGCCAAATTGGCGACATCAGTTACGTCGTCATTGACGTAATATTTATTACCAGCTTGGCTCATTTGTGAAAGATGTAAGTAAGCCGTCGCTAGACATCTGAATTGTCTGTAACCTTCCTAATTGAAAAATGAAGAGCGATGGGTTACCAAATAAAAAAGATTGCTCATTCTTTGGCAAGTTATGGCATATTTGGCAATCGGATTTAGTTCAAGTTATTCAAAGTCGATTTTTTACTACTTTCGGCCATTTTTGCCGCGGCAGACCAGTGGATTCGTATTCTTCTCAATTTTCTCTACATTCAGAATGATGTTCGATGGGATACCTAAACTTGCAGTCGTCTCTCAAACTAATTGATATTCACTCAATAACCTATTTCTCCTAAATTTTGACCTAACAAGTTAAAGCGTAAACAAGCTTTCACGGGCGACGGGCCTCGATCCGGGGACCATTGTGTCTCGAGACAGATGCTTTACCGCTGTGCAAAAGAGTACGCCAATGCACAGAAGTTTTATCTGTTATTTGATGTCGCCACAAAGTTTCCACAGTAAGCCCACAATTTGTGTGATTATCAAGGGCACCGGCAGAAATACTGTCAAGGGGGTGCCGAAAATTCCCAAAGGGGTGCAAATCAGTTAATATTTTGTTTTAAAATTGATTTTTCAATTGGTTATCTTAATGATATTTTAATAAATAATTATGTATTAAATTTCTCGTCCATTAAATATTTTATAACCTGTATCATACATCTATTTACCCTGAATCATGCCACTTTTCTCTACATTATTTTTAATTTTCAAAATTCAAGGGGGTGCAAGTGCACCCTCCGGGCATGGTGATTATGTTTTAATGTTGAAACTCCTGTGTATTACTGAGAGTAATTCGTAGTTTAAAATAACCTGTTTATTGCTATTTCAGAATATTTAGTCTCAACAATAGCAACTCTGTAAAAAAGGGCAAAGTTCTTCAGGTAATAGTCATAAAAAGTATTGAGATCGAAAGTATTTATTCTTATTCGAGACATAAATATGGGTCTGTTTTTCCTTTAAAGACCTTGTAGAAATCTAAATCATGTTATAATGACATTTCTGCTTATCTATACCAAAATTAAAAAATGTTAAATAAGTTAGTAAAAGTTTATGAAATAATTAAACACTGAAGGGCTCCTCCCCTGCTCACAAACGCTCGTTAATCGCTCATGCTACTCTATTAAACTTTCGAAATTATCCTCTGATTATCATAGATTTATCCATAGTTGAAAGGAAGGCTACATTTGAAACTTTAAACTCTTTAGTGTAATCTTTCAGTTCTAAACCATCTCCCGAAACAATAGAGTTATAATCACTAGACTGCGCGCTCCCACTTCAATAATACAACGAGGGTGAAACCAAAATAAAACATATGAGAAGGGAGTTTTTGGTTGCGCGGGGCCCTAGTTACATAAAGGAATAATTTTATGACGTAGTTAATTTGTGTGTTAAATTGTTGGTTGATTGTATTCCTGTGGAATAATAGGTATAACTTTTCCGATCACTTGTGTTTTAAAATAGCTTGTGAAGTTTTACTCAGTTTCCTTGATAAAATTTCACAACTTCAAACTAATTGTAAATAAACTACGCTTTTTAGTTTTAATTATTAATAATTATAAAAACTTTTATAAGATTTATAATTTAGTAAGGTTTATCATTGTAATATTTTTTTTGCATTTTTACACTTTGATCGCTGTATTCACAACTAGATATTGCAAATGTTGTAAATTTGCCAAGCATAATATTACATATGTAAAAAAAAAATTCTTCCATCATTGTATTAAACAAATACTTCAATTAATAGTAATTATACAAAAATGCAAATACTGTAGAATTACGAAGAATAATATTATATAAGTAAGTAATACAAATCCTTCGATCTTTTTATTAAAAAAAATTAATAGCATCTTCATAATAGTACAAGAAATAGCTCAGCAAAGTACAAAAAATTAAATCCGGGCACGATTGTGCTTTAAGGAGACATGGTACCCAAAAAATGACGAAAATGTCAATTTTCAATTTTTATCCCATAATGTGTAGAATATATTTCTGAATAGCTGTGCAAAAATTTATACTCGTACCTTTGACAGATAAAAAATTATATTGTATTTTATAAACCATCTCACACAATCAAAGCTGAAAAAAAAATCTTTAACACTGTTTTTCTCAGTTCGTTATTTTTCAGTTGGCGTGTTGTTCAGTGTATTTAGTGTAAAAACATAAAAAACATTTTATTACTTCTTCAAATCCATATGAACTATTGTTAACAATTATAATACGAATATATTGTAAAAATTTCACCTAAAAATACTTAAAATTGTGGAAGGAGTAGCATTTCGATAAAAGTTTGAAATTTTTTTTAAAAATTGAATTAATTAAAAAGTATCCATTCAAAATATTTTTGTAGGTTAAATTATATTTACTTAATATCAACACAATGTAAAATTACTATAGTTTAAATTTTAGTGATGCAATTTCTGAAAATAATTTTTTGGGTACCATCCCCCCCCCCCCCCCCCTTTATTAGATTCTTAGTACATCAGAATTCCAGAAGGCAACCAAATTTTAAACTGAAACACTTTAGTAAAAAATAAATAAAAGACACTTGTAAAATAAAACTGGGTGGTGTGTTTTTTTTTGTTTTTTTTTGGGGGGGGGGAGAGAGAGAGAGAGTTTGTCGGCTACATTACTGGGAATTTAGTGCTGTGTTTTTTTTTTTAATTATTGTGAAACAAATTTAATTATTGTTTAAGAAATTACTTTAAACTTCTATAAATTCTAATTCTAGCAGTCCTACAACGAGTCTATTTGACAATTTTCGGCTCGATTGGATGAAGGCAAGTGCGTTAATTATTCCTTCGAAGCGTTAATATAGTAGCGTGTGTAAAAGAAGACTTTTAGTGACATCCCCCAAAATTTGATAGAATGTCTCGTCTTCAAGAAAGTCTATCTGCCAAGTTTCAGTTCTATTGGATGACGGAAAATAAGTTAATTAGCCTTCCGTATATTTGCCTGCCACAAACAAACATACACAAAAAATTGAAATTAATAAAAAAAAAACTATTTTAAGATATATAAATAACTCGTACTTCACCTGTATGCTATAAAGAAAAAATGACTTTTCTGATAATTTTAAAGGAAAAATCGTAATTATAACTCAAACAGAAAAAGGGACTTAAATATTAATGTTTTACTATACGAAATATTCTATATCCACCCAATATTCTTGTTATGTTAAAGCCAAAAAACCCGGAAGTTTCATTTTAAAAAATCACAAGGTAAACCGATATGAAAGTATCAAAACAATATTAAAAACGTTTCTTAATAATCAGTTTTGAAGATTCAGATTATTTATAAATGAGTAAAAAAAAAAAAAAAGATTAAGCATAGCGATCATAACCGTCGAAATGTATTTCATTTTGATTCGCGCCAAACTTCTCCAATCTGGCCACTGCACGGAATTTGCTGTTGATACTTAAAAGTGAAATTAAAATACTTAAATAGCCACTAATTTCTTTAAAAAGCAGCTGTAACCTCGGTCTGTTTTTCAGTTTCCATAGTAACTGCAATTTTCAGAAGTTAGTTGCAACATAAAATCCGTAATAGACCAATTAAAGCTAGCTTTTTGAGAATGCGAAACAAAAACATATTGATGAGTGTACTGTAAAACCTTAACTATATAGAAAATTTAAAAAGTAGCACTTATTTGTGAAAGGTTATTGAGCCTCCTTTCTGGAATTTCTCTTACAACCAAATGCAGAACAATATTTAACCATTTTTCTTGGATTCACGTACTTTCCGTCAGACGCATTTTGGCATTTGCCACTGGAATGAGTGGGTTTTTTTTTTTTTTCTTTTTCTTCTTCTTCGTTCTCCTTCGTCTACCCGTCACGTGGTTTTCATTTTCGTTACATGAGGTAATCCTAAACATGCGGTGTAGACAGTATTATAAGTCTATGCCCGAAACATATACAGGCAAACGATCAATCTTTCTTAATTCAAAAGATTTTGGCAGAAGTTTGTCGTTCCAATGTAGAACTATAGGACGGTCATATTTGAACTTATCTATTGATTGAGTCAGCGTATTTTTTTTTCTAGCCTTTTTTTTCTTGATTTTTGTCCCCTCTTTGAAGAGGAAACGTTCAAGGAACATGCCCCAAAGCTTCGACTACTGGAACAATCAAACGAAGTGCTTCACGATCACGATCAAAGGGTGTTTTTGATAGTATGGGTATTTCCAGATACAGTATAGATAATTGTTGCCAAACTATATTGTATGTATTGAAAAACCATAAAAACTTTTTTTTTAATGTAGAAATGCGCTCTTATCAGCATAAAATAAAAAAAATTATGCGGAATTACAGAAAAGTGTAAAAATTAATGGTCATAGAGCAGCACTTTCTTATAGGAGAAGGAAAACAAAATTTTCGGAGAATAATACTATGGGTAAATGTAAAAAAAATTAAGGGTTGTCATGATCTGTAGCTTATTTTTTTTTAGCCACCCTAATGTGGCAGCTAAGTCATTCTGGACTCTTTTGCCATAAAAATCCAGCCCATAATATAGTATGACGTCATTTACGAGATATTTATACATTAATTTTTGCAAAAAGAGAAGTGTGAAAATAATCAACACTTCCTCCGCTTTCTTAATTTTGCAGCTACCATATTTTAGAATTAATCGTCTTAGAGTAGAATTCTCCCCTGATGCCGAATCACACTAACAAGGGGACCTTACATTCTCGGAAATTCAGATCGGGATGAGACTCGACAGATTAGTAGTATACTAATATACCTTAAGGGTATCCACACAGTAAAGCAATAAAGCGCACTAGCCAGAAGATTCAGAGAAAACAGGCTCTAAAGTGTTACGCCCAGCTTATATACTAGTAGAGATTTCTGCTCAGCAACTCCCAGTGGCTAAGTGGTCAGAGTGCTGAGTTCCCGTACGAGTGATCTGGGTTCGATACATCGTGAGATAATATTTTTTCTTTTTTCGTCCACTTATAAAGTAACTGTTACAGCTAACTGAAATTTGAATTAAAGATATTTTATTTTTAAATACGTAATGGGGAAGGGGGGTTTAATGAATGTACAATAAAACTCTGTTTACTATTCACACAAACAAGTTATTATAAATTTTGAAATATTATAAGCTGTTGAGAAATAAATGATTTTCGCAATAAACATGAAGAACCAGTTTCTATATGAAAGAGTAGGAATGTTGTCCTATTGTACATAAGCAGGAAGTCAGAAATTTTCCAAAACCCTAACCGTACTTATCGAACAATGGTTCCACCCCCTACCCAACACACTTTATAAATTAACATTATAAATTTTAAAAAAAATACTACACGAGGTATCGAAACCAGATCGCCAGTATGGGAACCCAGCACGCTGACCACTTAGCCACCGGGGAGCTGCAGAGTAAAATTCTCTACTAGTATATAAGCTGGGCGTAATACTTTAGAGCAGCGTTCGCCACTAACTTTTAGAGACTGGCCGCATGACTTATGTTGGAAATTTGCGCGGGCCGCAGATTTATACCGAATACGCCAATAAATATATTGCTTTACTACATATGTTCAATGTTAGAAATGTGATAATTACTAAAGATTCAACAATATAAAATAAATTTGAAAACTGAAACAATTATTTCACTTTTTTTATATTAATAAAATAACAATTGATGTTTGATTCTTGTTTCAAATAATTAAAAAAAAAAAAATTTCTTTACATCGTTAATCAAAGTCATAAAAGAAGTTAATCTTTAGTGACAATAATACAATGGGACTTGACATAAACTCATAATCAATAACGATATTTAAACCATACCTCCTAAATCTTCAATTTTAGTCGATGTTAATTGCGAGTCGGTCCGCTTTTTACTATCTACTTTGCATTTAAAACTAGTCTTCGACGCCATTATTGCACTGGTGTCATAAAGATCGCGATACTTCTTTTCACGTCAAAACAAAAGAGACCAGTATGCATTAAAACACTCAACTCCTGCCCATCACATTCAGAAAAGTAGAAATCGAATTCTGCCATTCACGAATCGAAGGGGTAGGGTATCATAAGTACAAAACTAAGCAATGTGAAGGAATGCGTCATTGGTAATAATTCAATTTATTGCTTTTTTTATTTTTTTCTGGCAGTCTCAGAAAAGAAAAATGATGTTTCAGACTTACTGACGAGGGCCACTTAATGGAAAACGCGGTTTTTGGAAATAAACACATACTATTGTAGACAAATTGAAATTATTTCCTCAAAATTTGATTTTTGCTCTTCTGTACTGCCAGCTGGCCGGATAAAAAACTGTCGCGGGCCGGATCCAGCCCGCGGGCCGCCTAGTGACTGACGCTGCTTTAGAGCCTGTTTTCTCGGAATCTTCTGGCTAGTGCGCTTTAATGTTTAACTGTGTGGATACACTTAAGGTATACTACTAATCTGCCGAGTCTCATCTCGATCTGAATTTCCGAGACCGTAAGGTCCCCTTGTAAATGCAATATTTGGGATCTTCCCCAGTAGCCTTCATATATTACAGTGTTAATAAAAAACATTTGAATCGGAAAAAATAAAAATGGGAATTGCATTGTAAAACATCGAATCGCAATATGAAAGGACTCTAACAATGCAACTGGTTCAGATTTTTTTTTTTTTTGTTTTTACTTCAAAATAAATCTGACATGTTGATATCTAGCTACGAAAGCTACAGTTCCATTAAAATATAGCAAATTATTGCCTATTTACTTTGAATATTTTTTCATAATTTTACACTTACGATATAATTGATAAACGTACAACAAATATTAAATTTGATGGAAGTTATTAAGTGTAAAACAATTTTAAATATCAAGTTCACAATAGTTGCCATACCAACGGTTTACATTCATGGAAAATTAACTGTGAAATTATGATTTTAAGTTTTTATTTCAAAATGAATTTTAATAATTCTATAATGCTATCAAAATATTTTAAATAGTTCTATAAAGCTATCCTATTGTTACGAATTTCTGTATATTTGTAAATATTTCGTAGCATTAATTATGTAAAAAGATAAATTTCTGTACATTTCGCATAAGGCAGTGCAAGGGTTTGCTTTCCTGCAATGTGTGCCTTAATGCTTTATAACGAGTTTTACAGAGATAACGCTGGGAAGCGAGTTTTACAAGGAGCAGGGCATTTAACGTTATGGTAATGGCAATCTCGCCAAATTGGCGAGGTGGAGCCCAGTTGGCGGCGGTTTTGGCGACTAATTTTTGTCGCCAAATTTGGCGACCATTTCGGTCTCCATGTACATGTATAGGACTTTTCGACTACGATCTGGAAAGTTCTAAAAATATCTACCTCTAGAAGTTTCAAGAAGGTTTGACTCCTATAAAAGGCCGGCAGTGAGTTGAGTTAGTTAGTTGAGTCCGTTAGTTGAATGGAATTTCTGAGTTGAGATACTGAGTTAGCTGTCTCTCAGTGAGCATTCAGAGTAGTTCCAAAGCGAACTGTATTGCATTGTCTTTTGCGGTGATTTGTAGCAGTTGTGAAGTTTTTTTTTTTTTTTTTTTTTTTAACTGCTGTTGGAGCTCTATTGTTGTGTAAAGAAAAGTATTGAGTTTTCTAGAACGAGAAGCTCGGAGTTGTAAGAGAATCAGCGAAGAGTTATATCGGAATAAATTTCTGCAAGTTTTGATCTGCTTTGGCTTCAAATCTTCTTAACCATCCACGCAACAATATATTATATGTTTTATCTGATAAATGCAAACATAACGATAGATGTTTTTTCGAATTTTACATTTCGACTAGCTGAATACCACGAAATTTTACCTATCTATCCACGAAATTTTACCATGTGCAATATATTAGCCAGCTATGAGGCCCGTGTTGGGGAAACCGTCATTGGTGTATAGGCCCCAATTTTTGCCGCTTCTCTGACAGGAAGGTTCATCGCAAAGCAAAATAGAGCTCGCTGCTCGCATCGATCATTGAAAAATTCATTGACAAATAAGCACAGGTTTACTTAACTTGTTGAAAGGTTCATTGCTATGCAAGCATAAGCTCGCTTTGCTCGATGAAAGGTTCATTGCTGCGTAAGCGTAAGCTCGCTTCACACACTAAAAACTAATTGCTACGTAAAGCTTTAATATTAGTTGTGTAAAATATATATTAATTAATTAAAAAATTAATTAAAAATAACTAAATAAAATTTTAAATTCTGTTTTTCAAAAGTCAAATTAAAAGGCCAAAATTACTTATGGCGAAATTTTCAGAGATGTAGCCCTATTAGAAGATAGCCTTATAAGAAGAAGCCCTATTAGAATTTTCAAAACTAGTTCCTTCAAAAGTTATTTCTGATTTTTAAATTTAAAAAAATTTTCTTCAAGTTTAACTCTGATAACTTTTTGAAATTTCTAGAAAATATAAATAAAATCTAACCAGTATTCTTCAACATTTCTAAATCTTTTAGAAAATGCGAATACAAATCATAATGCGTTTGGTTTCTTATAGGAACATTTGTTATTTAGTATTCGGTACTTATACTATCATTATACATATTGTTGCGTGAATGGGTTCGAAAGATTTGAAGCCAAAGCAGATCAAAACTTGCAGAAATTTATTCCGATATAACTTTTCCCAGATTCTCTTACAATCCAGAACTTCTCGTTCTAGTAGACTCAATACAGCTCTTTTCACAACAATAGAGTACAAAACAGCAGCTAAACTTGACACACAACTGCTAAATCGCCGCAAAAGACAATGCAATACAGTTTGCTTTGGGAACTCTCTGAATGCTTGCTGACAGATAACCAAGTCAGTAACTCCACTCAGTCAGTATCTCAACTAACTCAGTAATTTCAGTCAAACTTGTGATCCTCAGGACAAATGAAAATTTTAACTCTAGCTGCTTGACAAGCACTGTCAGACAATGTTAACTAACAGTACTGTTTTTGTTTTTTTTAAGACTCAACGAAGCCTTTAGTCAGGCGTTGCTTAAACGGTAAAGAAGATAAGTATCCATAGAAAGCTCTCAAAACAATCCTTCGTACAGATGTAGTATAGGACATTTCTTTGCCGCGATTTTATTTGGCATTTTTTTTTCTCGGGTAAATGTTGTTTCTGGCGACAGATTTTATTTTAAGTTATATTTTAATTCAGTTAATTATTTATATTTTAATCTTTTTTCAGTTACTGTGTTTTTAATTTTGGTGAATTTTCTAAACGCCAAAAGAAGAAAAAAATGCTAAATGTCCTATACCACATCTGTTTTCGATCCTTACAAAAATACACTTTCATCAAGAATGTCATAAACAATAACGAGAAAATTAGCCCAAAACTAGATTAGATTCCTCAGTTCAAATATTTAAAATTATTAATAAATTGCTACCTAATAAAATCTCATGGGAAAATAGCTTAGGCTTAATATATACATATTTAATGCAGTATACATAAAGAGTTCAAGGACCATTTTTTAGAAATGGCTTTTGAAATAGAATGCAACCGATTCACATTTGGTGCGTTATACTTTTATATTAACATTTTGAAAAAAAATGTACTCACCGAAAATATTGTAAATAATAATATCCGTAAGAAAAAAGTGAACCATTTACAACTGCAAACAACATCAACAGAACATCTACACAAAATTTCATGACTTGTTGCTGTGACGTTAAACTCGTTTAAAAATTCAGGGTTATGGCCTTGTAGACTGAGCCTCTAGCAAGACACTTGGTTTTCGCGCACGGCCTCGAATGCATATATTAAAAAGATAGTAAAACTAATTATAGAACCACTAAAAATAAAAATATAATTATTAAAAATAGAGTTAAACTTAAAAGTGTTTTTTTCTCACTTTTAATTCTAAGAATTTTTGGATAATTTTTTCACATCAATTTCTTTTTCTAACCACCCCATACATGTTTCGACAAATTAAAACAATCGCTAAAAAATTCTTTTACAACACTTTGTATGTGTGTCCATTTATTTAAACTATAATAAAAAAGGTCATGAGCTGTTTCCTTGAAATATTTTGATATTTTTGTTTATATTGCTCTGTATTTTTGGTTCGGTTTAGGTCTTTGATTTACGAAAACTCTACTCATTTTTCAAAACGTTTTTTTTTTTTTTTTTTTTTTATATTTAAAAACTACATACCTCAAGCTTCTAATATCGTTCTCATGATTGGGGATTTTTTAAGTGAGTGGGTACCTATACTTAAAAGTGCGTAAAACATTTTAAAAGCACATTTTATTAAAATTCTACCCAATAATTTTTCATAAGTATTCAAATGAATCTTGGTTTAATCATTTTCTTCAAAAACTAGTTAATTTTACTGCCGACATTTGCCGCCTCAGGCAGGGGCCCGGCTTTAGCCCCCCCCCCCCCCCCTTCCCTAGCGCTGGCCCTGAAATGAGTTAGCACCCAGTTGAAATAAAAGATACAACAATATAATGAAATTTCTCGAAACTTTTCAGAATTATGAACGTGTCTTACAGAATATTCGCCATATGAATTATTCCAATAAAATTAAAAGAGACAATGCACTTTTGAAGCTCTATAAAGATTTACTTGTAATGAATATTGTTGTAGTCGATATTCCATTTTTAAGGAATAAAATAAGAAGCACACAATCTACATATGAGCAGGAATATCTTAAAGTTGCTGTTTCTAAAACTTCCGAAAAAAGGAATGAAGAATTATATATCAGTAAAACAGGCACGTAACCAGGGAAACGTACATACAGTTAGCACACGTAGAAAAAAATTACGTGCAATTAAATATATTTAGTATTAATAACAAAAATATTGTTATGATTTCCTGAGTTATAATGTCCTATCCCCTCACGAGAAGCGTATCTGGTTATGCTCTGCAGTAAAACTATGTATATCCAACTCTGCAGTTACGTTTTTGAGAAAAATGGTATATTCTAGACCATCCATTTTTAATCTGACAAGTTTTAATTTATTAAACACTTAAAAATCTTAACAAAGTATATAAATTTTAAATCTTATGTTTGACGAAATTTATGCCTTTGTAGATAACTTAAAGACTCAAAATCGTTACTTTTTTCGTATTCATTTTTTAAATAATATGCATATAGCTTACAAATTATTGTCTTCTTTTAAACATTAAACGATATTTTGATACATTTAAGTATTTATTTTTGAACAATGGTAATTTGTGTATTTTGGTAATTTTGTGCCAAAAAATCCATAAATAAGAGGCTCTACAAGTTGTAACAACTCATTAAAATTGTAGACGATAATCCTAAGACATTTTCTATACTCTTGAGGATCTTCAATTGGAAACTCGTGAGTAATTATTTCGGATGTATCGAGAATATCTCTTTTAAGAACCTAGTCTTTTACACAGGAGGTTATACGCCTTTTTAAAATACCTTTTACATTCAAATACACTATTAATTCACCCACGGCTTCGTCAAAAGTTTTATCCGACACCAATTTATATTAAATCGTAAACACTTCTTCACACTTTCTCAACCAATTCAGAATTAAAACGCAATCAGACTCCAAATTACTAACCGTTTTTATTCTCCCCGTGTCACTTTCTCCAGGACAGTTAACTGTCCGATTCTTTGTCGGACTTTAATAGTTCAAAGTTTTACTATCCTCGTGCCCCTTTAAGCTGAAAGACGATAAATGAAACATACTAAATTTACCCGATTACCATATGATGGATGAGAAAATCAAAAGATAAATCTTGTCTTATCACTAACTACTATTTGAAATTATCTTTCAATTACCTTTACACTCACTTGATAAAATACACTTCCAGTGAAAGTAAACATTACTCTATTCTAATAACTATAATACAATTTGTTCATGTGTATATTGAATTCTTTATCAATTGCATGTCAAGGTTGGCTGGTTATCTACAAAACAAAATTAAACTTCAGTCAATGATAAATTCGCTCCAAATTGTTTTGTATATTCCAACAATTATAACTCCTTGTGAAATAGGTTACTAAAATCGGTAATTAATACCAAAATATGCTGCTAAGGTCATTAATTCACCAGATTTTGTCTTTCGGTGAGTTTCTAGTTGCCTAGCTTGCGGAAACCTGTCATTGGTGTATATATATAAGTCAAGAAACTTTTCTTTTGGCACTTTGCAAACAGGCTCACTTCGCGTGCTGCAATTTTCACTGTTTCACAAACACAGCTCCCTTCACTCTTTGAAAAGTTCATTTTTGCGCAAACATAAGCTGTAGCACTATTAGTAGTCGTTTTGTAATTTTTTTAGTTAATCAAAAAACACTAATTAAAAAAACTAATTAACATTTTAATATTCTGTTTTTCAAAAGTTCAATTAGAAGGTCAAACATACTTATTTTGAAAATTTCATAGCCCTATGCCTATTTCAAGTAGCTTTCTATAGAGAGACGGACAGACACACTTTGTTTTATTATTATAGATCAGCGTTTCTTAGCCTTTCAGTATTCGCGGGCCAGTTTTCAATCATAATTTTAATCGCGCCTCCGCTTATAGTAAAATGTATACAACAATAAAGTATATTGAATATTTTGGATTCTGCTTTTAAATTATTTTTAACTAACTGCCAAAACAAGAGTAAAAGCGAGCTAACGTTGGCGAGAAACCACATCTGGCATTTTTCAAAGCGGTCGGTGAACACGACCTATGCCGTCTCGAGCATGCGCAGAGCAAAGGTTTTCTAATAGGAAGAAGGAAAATGTTCAATAACACTATCTTCAATTTCAGCCAGTCTCATTCGAGTCGATCCCTCTATCGTTATCGAATCTATCGTGAATGTGTATGTTATATATGTTTTCGTGTTAATTGCAATTCACCATATTAAATATTCACGACAGCAGATTTATGCAGACTCATGGATAAATTTTTAAGCGGAAGTAAGTGATCATTAGACGATAGTCAAGCTTCAAGAAGAACACAGACGAGCGTGGTTCCGAAAATAAAATCAAGAAAATATTCTCAAGAATACTTAAATTTTGGGTTTACCAGTACTGAAGTAAGTGAAGAAGAAAGACCCATGTGCATCATTTGCTCAATAGTTGCTATAGAAACAGAACTGAGAGTGGCAATTTCTAATATCAATCCTTCCTTCGAAAAACTTTGCTCTGCAAGACAGGCCCAAGGAAGTCACTAATAATTATTAAATTTGTTTTTAATTTAGTATGGTTTGATAAAGTAAGTTTTTATTTAGTAACTTGTTTTACTTTATTTGTTAATTACGTCGAAATGTATTTTGTTTGATGTGTGTATGTGTTCTTTCCTTTAAATCAGTTAATATTTTTTTTTTAAATAATATTTTCTCTTGGATATTCTCGCGCCTCCCCTCTAGTGTGATCGCGCCCCCCTAGGGGGCGCGCCCCACAGGTTGAGAATCGCTGTTATAGATGAATGAAATTTCCCCCCTGAGTTACTGAAAATTATGCACAGTATGACAATTCAAAATTGATTTGTATAAGCCTGAATTAGAAAGTTTTAAATACTTCATAGTTAGAAAAGTAATGAGAAATTATTTGTCACTAATCAACACTAAAACATTAACCATATATTTATGTCAAGGTCAAAATACACAATGAATTTTCTTAGCTGAAAATTAAAATTATTTTAAATTATAAAATATATAATATATATAATTATAAAAATTAAAATTATTTTAATTTAATAAAGTAATATTATAATAAAATGCTAGATGTATTATTACAATTTTTTTCTCTTAGGTTTGCTGTCAAACCTTTTCAAAAACAATATCTTTTGTCCTTGTTAAAAAAATCTACAAATGATGGCGCAGGAAAATGAAAGCAAGCATACACCGAATGGACTCAAGGACAACAAATGCACTCTGTTATAAGATAACCCGAAGTTACACTAGTTCAATCCAGAAACAAGGACGGAGTGATCACAATCAATCCCCACTCGAGCTTTTTATAGACATTCACTTTAGAAACATCCTGCGACAGGTTGTGGCCTCGATTTTCTATATATAGAGAAAGGTGCTCGGTAAGGTATAGACCTCGTTATCTTATTGGAGTTTAAACTTATGAGGTGTATTTGGTTGCGATAAGCACTTTATATCGACAGAGATAGGCTTCCGGAACATTGAAAATTAAATCAAACACCCAGATAAACATGTTCAATTTCACTACTTTGAAATACTATTTACAATTTTTAGGTAAATAAAAAGTTTTATTGGAGAAGTTTCAAATTTTTAAAAAATGGCCGAAAGCACTAAATTTTAATAAAGAAAGCAAAGCTGATTTCAAATATCTAAGTTATATTGCAATTGAAAATTTATTTCATTAAATATCGAAAGAAAAAGGATCATGGTAACAGTGGAATCATGACTAAATCCCAAAACGTTCTAACATTGGCTGTCTAGATTTGACGTCATATTCCGATAAAAGTTTCTCGTACCATTTGTTTATTGATCTACGCACATCCTTCGCCCTACGTTGTTATTCTTATTTTCAAAATATATTATCATCATACACCAACCGTTCGTTTTATTATTTCTTTAGAAATGCCTATTTTACCTGGATTCGAAAAAGATCGGAAAGCCTTGAACTTTGTCCTCTGTGACTGTCTGGCGTAGTCTATTACAAAGTGAAGGCGTAATCACTATGCTAAAAGTGCAAGGTGGGCATAAAGAAAATTTGTCGATATACGGACCTCTAGCGGCCGTTCCGTTCAGCAGATCGAGATGAGATTTCAGGTATAGGTATAGTTATTCAGAGGTACAAAAGTATATCGAGGTCTTGTGAAGGGCAACAAAATGGCGCTCACGGTTACGGTTATAGTTACAGAAACTCGAATATTTATAATAGCAAGACCTACTTTTTCCTATCGTAAAATGTTCAGCGCATGCGAAATCTCTTAAGAGCATTGAAACGGTAAGTATATTACAAAAACGGACGCGTTATGCACGCACAAAAAACAGCTCTGTGAATGGCCAACATAAACACGATAGGGGCACACATTGGCCGCTCGCCAAATATTCAGCTTAGAAAACCGATAAAATTGCCTGTGATGGCACCCATGAGAACTTTGGCCTCTGCCATATGCAAATTTCTACCGTATATTTTTGCACTCTCTGATTATTCATTAGAAAATAATCTTTTTATTTATTTGAGCCCACATGATGGCAGTGTGGTTAGCACTCTGACATCACATGTCTCTGGCCTGATTAGCTGTCATTGTGCATAAAAAAATCGGTCGATCAACGTACAAAGCAAGCAACCAAAAGCATCAAAATATGTATTTGAATTTTTTGGGGTAAAACATCACATTTTCTCCATCCAGCAAAGAAAGCGAGCGCTCTCGGCATTTGATGACAAGCGATACCTGTTGGAGGATGGTATAACTAGTTATGCCTATGGTCACTTCAAAATTCCTTAAATCATTCATTTAATCCTTAATTTTTATTTTTTTATTTTTTTTATCTCTTTAAGCCTTAATTTAACTAAAATATTACTTTAACTAAATTTTTAAAAAGCTCATTTAACGTTATTTTTTTTTTTTTCTTCAGGATTTTGTATGTGACCATTAAATTTAATTCATGAGAGAAATATACGTTCTCACAAATCTTCTTTTCAGATTTCCTAAATTTCAAAATTGATTAGGATTTGAGGTGATGGTGTCTTCTTAAAAGATATTATTGGATGGTTGGTTAGTGACCTCATATTTCAAGGAAATATACGTTCTTTGGAATAGGTTTTTTTTTGTTGATAGGGTGGAGTGAGGCGGTACCAATTCTTCCTAAAAGAGGTATCGGGCTGGAGGTGGGTCCTCACTTTTAAAATTTAACTTCAAAATAATTAACATTTTCTAAAGTCTTTCAAATTAACTTATTCAAAATTGGTTAGGGAAGGGCCCTAATAACCATGTGACGAGTATGTGACGAAAAGCGATATCGCATAGAGATCACGCGATGTCACGGCGATATCACACAGGGGTCACATAGTCGTCCAATGTCCGTTTTAGAGGGGGTTTTGCGACGTAACTTTGTGATATCACTGCGATATCGCTTTTCGTCACATTGTGACATTGGGGACGAATTTGCGATTTTTGCGATATCGCATTGTGATCTGTATGTGATCTTAGTGATTTTGGCGACATCTATGTGATTTATGTGATCTTCGCAACGAAAGCTTTGTCACTGCGATATCGCTTTGTGACCTAAATGTGATCTTAGTGATTTTGGCGACATCCGTGTGATTTATGCGATCTTTGCAACGAAAGTTTTGTCACTGCGATATCGCTTTGTGACCTAAATGTGATCTTAGTGATTTTGGCGACATCCGTGTGATTTATGCGATTTTCGCAACGAAAGCTTTGTCGCTGCGATGTCACATTGTGACCTAAATGTGATCTTAGTGATTTTGGCGACATCCGTGTGATTTATGCGATCTTCGCAACGAAAGCTTTGTCACTGCGATATCGCTTTGTGACCTAAATGTGATCTTAGTGATTTTGGCGACATCCGTGTGATTTATGCGATCTTCGCAACGAAAGCTTTGTCACTGCGATATCGCTTTGTGACCTAAATGTGATCTTAGTGATTTTTGCGACATCCGTGTGATTTATGCGATTTTCGCAACGAAAGCTTTGTCGCTGCGATGTCACATTGTGACCTAAATGTGATCTTAGTGATTTTGGCGACATCCGTGTGATTTATGCGATTTTCGCAACGAAAGCTTTGTCACCGCGATGTCACATTGTGATATGTATGTGATCTCAGTGATTTTGGCGACATCCGTGTGATTTATGCGATCTTCGCAACGAAAGCTTTGTCACTGCGATATCGCTTTGTGACCTAAATGTGATCTTAGTGATTTTGGCGACATCCGTGTGATTTATGCGATTTTCGCAACGAAAGCTTTGTCGCTGCGATGTCACATTGTGATCTGTATGTGATCTTAGTGATTTTGGCGACATCCTTGTGATTTATGCGATCTTCGCGACGAAAGCTTTGTCGCTGCGATATCGCTTTGTGACCTAAATGTGATCTTAGTGATTTTGGCGACATCCGTGTGATTTATGCGATTTTCGCAACGAAAGCTTTGTCACTGCGATATCGCTTTGTGACCTAAATGTGATCTTAGTGATTTTGGCGATATCCGTGTGATTTATGCGATTTTCGCAACGAAAGCTTTGTCGCTGCGATGTCACATTGTGATCTGTATGTGATCTTAGTGATTTTGGCGACATCCTTGTGATTTATGCGATCTTCGCAACGAAAGCTTTGTCACTGCGATATCGCTTTGTGACCTAAATGTGACCTTAGTGATTTTGGCGACATCCGTGTGATTTATGCGATTTTCGCGACGAAAGCTTTGTCGCTGCGATATCGCTTTGTGACCTAAATGTGATCTTAGTGATTTTGGCGACATCCATGTGATTTATGCGATTTTCGCAACGAAAGCTTTGTCGCTGCGATATGGCTTTGTGACCTAAATGTGATCTTAGTGATTTTGGCGACATCCGTGTGATTTATGCGATTTTCGCAACGAAAGCTTTGTCACTGCGATGTCACATTGTGATCTGTATGTGATCTTATTGATTTTGGCGACATCCATGTGATTTATGCGATTTTCGCAACGAAAGCTTTGTCACTGCGATATCACTTTGTGACCTAAATGTGATCTTAGTGATTTTGGCGACATCCGTGTGATTTATGCGATTTTCGCAACGAAAGCTTTGTCACTGCGATATCGCTTTGTGACCTAAATGTGATCTTAGTGATTTTGGCGACATCCGTGTGATTTATGCGATCTTCGCAACGAAAGCTTTGTCACTGCGATATCGCTTTGTGACCTAAATGTGATCTTAGTGATTTTGGCGACATCCGTGTGATTTATGCGATCTTCGCAACGAAAGCTTTGTCACTGCGATATCGCTTTGTGACCTAAATGTGATCTTAGTGATTTTGGCGACATCCGTGTGATTTATGCGATTTTCGCAACGAAAGCTTTGTTGCTGCGATGTCACATTGTGATCTGTATGTGATCTTAGTAATTTTGGCGACATCCGTGTGATTTATGCGACTTTCGCAAAGAAAGCTTTGTCGCTGCGATGTCACATTGTGATCTTAGTGATTTTGGCGACATCTATGTGATTTTCACAACAAAAGCCTTGTTCCTGCAACATAATTATACAAAAAATTCACAATTAATTTTTTTTATCAACTACCTATATCTGCTTCAAGTATCTACTCTCACTATGAAGAGGCTCAGTACCTTTTCTTTACGTCAAATATTTTCTAATACTATGGTAATATAATTTATACTATCAAGGCCAGTCATTACTTTAATGACTGGCCTTAATGGTATAATCATAGTATTAGAAAATATTTGAATATTTTCTAAAAGTATGAACTTTTCTAAACTTAATATACATGAACTTAATGGTATAATAAATTAAAGAATCATAGCATTAGAAAATATTTCGTCTTCAAAAAGACTTTGGGAAGTAAAAACTAGTCTCCTATATTAAAAACCAATGAAACAGTTAACTACCTAATTAGCCTTTAACCAAGAGAATTTATCCATTCCAATAGATTTCTCAGCTAAATATATACCTTAAAAATAAGGCAAAACATGACTAAATCTATTAAAGCACAATGTAATGTATCTCATACATCTCAATTTTTCTTTTAAACAGATTACAATGTTGTTTTGCCATTTTGTGCAAATCTTCTCCTTTATAAGTTTAGCATAAAAGAAAAATACAAAACTAAAAACAGGTTGAACAAATCAAGCAAAAATGGAAATATGCAATTAAAATAAGAGTAAAAACATAAAAAGGTAATAAGTTTATTTTATTGAACACAAAGCAAACATATTCTTTGTTACACTAAATATTGCAGAATGCTTTTCTTTTCAGCAAAGTATCTGTCCATCTGACTGCCAGGAATTAAGCCACTTCCTTCAATGTAGCCTATTCTTTCTTCGTGTTTCAGAGCATTAGGTGTAGGCTTTGGACCTAGAAAATAAAAAATAGGTTATTCTTAAATTTTAGTTTAAAATACACCATTTTTAAAATTGCCACTCACAATACAATTTTAAAAATCTAATGCAATTATAGCACAAGATGCTAGTTAATAAAAATAAAAATTCTGTGCCAACTTTAAGTATTCATAACAAGGTTATAATAGTAATTAAAATGTGTAATGCCAACATAAATAATTGATAATTACACTCAATTTTGATATTGTTACAAGTGATTATTTACAGCTTCCATCACTGTAATCCATTAATTGCTAAAAAATTAATTTGGAATATTATGACTTACTATTTTCTGATTTTATTTTTTTTTTAATATTTTTCCCCATACCTTTGTAAAACTAAAACTGATAAATGGTATACCAATTAAAAAGCTAAAACACCTCTGCTTCTGACAAATAGTTTATTTACAATTGCACATATTGCTATCTGTTTGACAAATAATTTATTGTTTTTGGCTTTCAATGAATATGCAGTAGGAAATATGTTAACTCGATCTGGAAATGATCCTCTTTTCACTTGTGAGACTTAAAACTACAAAAAAAAAAAAAAAAAAATTGTTTTAAAACAGTTTTTAATTTTAAACATTTCCCTCCATTATTTCTTAAAAAATATAACTTATATATTAAAAAAGTTCCATTGAATTGAATAATGGATTCATAAGATACAATTTATCACTAGACGACCAGATATCCGAGCCATGCCAAGTTCTGTCTTTCAAAACAAGGTTCAATACATATCTTAGTAAAAGAATACAATACCTAACGCTGATATTTATGTTTATCTATGACTCACTCTGATAACAGAGGTTTTATCAGACTAATACTTCCTAATTAGTGGGAAAAAAAAATTCCATTTTTAATTATTGCTAAAAAATTGACTTGTTACTGAAAGTTGTTACGTCCAACAACCATTTGGGACCTCTAATTCCCCAAAATTGATATTTAAGAACACTATTATTAAAAGCAATAAATTTGGCAACAGTAAGTGATTTTAAAAAAATAAGGCAATTTGAGGGGCTTCAAACGACTGTTCGAAGAAGTTGCCTGCTATACTTTTTGTTACTTTTAGAGTTTTGCAACAAAAGATAAAATAAAAAATTATAGAGTGCTTTTATTTTACTATCTAATTGTCTATCATTAGAAATTTTATACAAAAACTAGTTATATCACAGAATAACTAGACAACTGTTATAACTAATTATTTCATAATTTAACCTCTACGATATGTTGTTTCAAACTTTGCTTAAAGTACTTCAGTCCTTATATAGAAAAACTAATTTCACTTTCATACATTGACAATAACACACGCATAACATATATGGTCCAATTAGAGAATTCAAAAGCTAAAAAAAAAACATCCTCAGACTTAACTTTTTCCTTAGTGGCATTATTGTATTTCTTCTAAATCAATTACATTTTATAGAAGATTTATCTGAAGACTACAATTTCTTGAAATTTGAAAGAAATTAATGCTGTTATGTTCAATTAGTATTGCAAAATGTTGACAGCAGCCATACTTAACCATCTATGTAACACTGTTCTTGCTTCATGGATTACATAAATATTTTTAGGTATATATATATTTAGATATACAAACAAAATAAAATGAAAAACGGCAGAAATTTGGAATTTCATCAGGGGGCAACTTTCAGGGTGTTTAGCAACTTGGAACTTCAAAAAAAGGGACTAAGGGACCAAAAGTTTGAAAAAAAGGTACTTGTAAAAAAAAAAAAGGGACTTTTACACAAAATTTGTTTTTATAGCATAGAAAAAAATGCCTAGTATTCAGTACTTACAATTTAAGGGGTTGAATTAAAAATTATTTGTCCAAGTGTAAACTTTGCACTCCAAACATTCATCTGGAATGC
Organism: Linyphia triangularis; assembly: GCA_963978545.1. Classification (NCBI taxonomy): domain Eukaryota; kingdom Metazoa; phylum Arthropoda; class Arachnida; order Araneae; family Linyphiidae; genus Linyphia; species Linyphia triangularis. The sequence goes on from OZ021728.1 coordinate 96,385,425, forward strand.
CTATTAAAAAGAAAAGAATTAATTATTGACTGTATATTAGTAAAAAAAACACTGAAAATTATGATTACCACATTTTTAAAATTGTAAACAGACAGAACGCAAATAACAATTTTGGAGTGCAAATTTCATCTTTGCATCGGATTATTTCAACACATGATTGAACACTAGAATTCTTACGATCTGCAGAAAACCTATATTTAACACCAAAAAGTGCTTATTCATTCGAACTAAGAAGAGAGCTACTTAAAAACATGCACGACCATCTTTTTCATTGAGAGTTAAAAACATTCTCTCATTCCATCAGGTGGATAACCTTAGAGTTATTCCTCCAACTTTCCCCATTTCACCTTGGCATCATCATGAAACTACAATTTTTAACCCTTTCTCAAATTTTAAAAAGTCTGAAACCCCTGATACTGTTTTTAAAAGTATCTTTTATGATCATCGTAATAATTTTCCTCATTTCAAATCTATTTTTACTGATGGCTCAAAAAGCCAGGGCTACGTGGGTTCGGCTGCTGTTAACGACAATGTTACCTTGTCGATAGAGCTACATCCCAGCTGCTCAATTTTTTTCAGCTGAATCCCTGCTCTAGATTGCTAGCTCTGGATTTTGTTTAAAAAAACTCATATAAAATGTGAATTATTTACACGGATTCTAAGAGCTGTCTAGACGCTCTTGGCAATCCTTTTTCACAAAATCATCCATTCATTAGGGAAATTTTAACCCATCATTCCAGACTTTTAAACAAAGGTTTTCAATCTTCTTTTGTTGGATCCCTGGTCACTTGGGTATCATGGGTAATGAGGGCTCCGATGTTATTGCTCAAGCTGCATCCGGAACTGTGACCAATGTGCTTTATCTTGATGATGCTTTAAAAGTATGTGCAAAGGCTCTCTTCGGCACATGGCAGGCCATGTGGGACACAGAGCCCACAAACAAACTACGCACTTTGCAGCTTTACCCATGTTCACCTTCTGCTGGCAGAAGATGCACCCACATGTTCCTTGTGTAATATTAATTTTTCAGTTTATCATATTTTAACAGAATGCCCATCTTTTAATGCAATAAGGCAACACCTTTTTAAAACATGTCATCCCTCATTATCTTCACTGTTAGATTCACCACCTCATACTAACCTTTTTAAATTTTTACAAGCGATTGGTTTTTATCACCTCATATAATTTATTGATTTTTAAAAATACTTTATTCAAACTTTAGTCCAGATTCTAAAAAATTTTAAACTGGCTATAACCCTTTCTTTTTGAAATAATTTTTAAGGATTACTTGGTTTCGGCGCAGTATGGCCTTGAAGTTGCTCTTGCGCCAGAAAAAAACTAAACCAAACCGATTACATGACCTTTGACCTTGACGATTCGATATAGAACCAAACCAGTTCTGTAAACAGCATTCAACCAATCAACGCTGATTCATCGTAAATGGACATGACAGGGATTCCTGGTCTGCTTGTCTTTCCTCTTGCGTTCGACAAAGAAGGAAAAAAGCGAAATGGCGTGTTTTGGTCACGTGGTACAAATATATTTAAAAAAAAGGGACTAAAGGGACCAAATGTTAAAAAAAGGGGACAAAAGGGACCAAAATGAAAAAAAAAGGTACTTTAAGGGACTAAGAGACCAATGCTAAACGCCCTGAACTTTTTAACCTAGCAGCATATGTACTGGTAATTTTTTATAGCTTTTTTTATATCTGGTATAGCTTTGATGTTTTTGATTTTACATTTGTAATTTCATTTTTTTCCTTTTGTTATGTATATATATGCACATACATATATATACATACATATATATATATATCTATATGCATATATATACACATATACATACATATATATATATACATATACACATATATGTAATTGTGTTAGGACCATGTCTGTTACTGTTACATGTAATTATTAATATTTGTTTTATTAACATTTGTTTTAATGTTATGCGTGCTATTTTTGAAATAAAATTATTTTGAACATTATGTAATGATTTATTTTTACAGTTAAAAAATACATATATATAATTTTTATTCAAATTTGATTAGTTCAGAGATAAGTAAGAAGCAGATATTATAAGTAATTTTAATTGTGGTTCATTGGAGCAAAATTAAATTTTTGTACAGAATAATCCTCTGCATATAAAAGGAAAGTTTAATTTTTCACAAAATGATATTCTACCTACTAAAAGATGATACATAGTGTAACAGTAGTTGGAAACTCATAAAGCCAATACTTGGAAAATATTATAGTTTTAACTTTTTCTTTTCATTAAATGAGAGTTTCTATAATGCATATACTCTTAAACTTTACAGTGTTAATAAAACTAAACACATTCATGTGAAAAAAATATGTGTCAAAACAAGCGCTCAGGAAAGTAGGCAGGATACATTCGCTTCCAAATTTTTTGTTATCTATTAAAATACAAAAATCAATAATTTGTTTTGCTTAAAATTGCAACTTTAAATGGTATTTTGAATTTGAATTTCATAACTCCTTCCGAAAAATATGAGCAATATGAATGTGAATATATATGTGAATATGAAAAATATGAGCAATACTGTTTTAACATGGGTGTTCCCCATTGTTACCACATGATAGTGTTCACTTTTACCAATGTTGTTTAAATATGAATCTTCCACATGAGTGTTCAATCTTGATTCTTGCTAATGTTGTTTCAAGACATACTTTCCAGAAAATCTGTTTCTACAGCACTAGTTCTTGGGCTCAAGAACTATAGTGCTGTAAAAACAGCATTATGGGATGTGTGTCTTGAAACAACATTGGCAAGATTCAATATTGAACACTCATGTGGAAGATTCATGTTTAAACAACATTGGTAAAAGTGAACACTATCATGTGGTAACAATGGGATGCATCCATGTTGAAACAACATTGACATTCAACGTGGAAACCACACAGGGGCGGATTTAGAGGTCAATCACGGGGGGTGCGATTATGACCGTGAGTGGTTACAGTCACGGTAGTAATTTTTCAACTTGGAAGAGAGGTGGAGGGGAGGGGTATCATCAATTAGTATGATACTACCAGGGTGCAATGGAGAAAAAAAATAGAGGGTTTGACCATCCTCTTTTGCGTCCCATATAACAAATTACCCCGAAAATGTAATAAAAAATTACATTATAAATATTTAGTATTTTTTATTAGAAAAAGAATATTTAAGAGCTCAAAAAAATATCTCATGCAGATCAGGTGAAGTGTAAAAAGTTCAACAACCCTGAAAATTCAACTTTTTTTCTGCAAGTTAATTAACCAATATATTCAACATCATAAATAATTTAATGCAGAAAAGAGGCGGCAGATCTTTTAACGACTTTAGACAATACTGCAGGTACATTAAACTCTATATTCATAAAGTTTTAATAATTTCCAAAGTTAAACAATGCTTTTCAACTGTGTTTGACATCACATTAGTAAATTAAAATATAAGTTACATAAACTTGAGACTATACACTATAATATTGATACTTGCATTCAAATTTTGATACGGCATTATTTACTGTTTCCATATTTTCCTTTATTTAAATGAAAATCGAGGGTTTGGCGATATTTTTATGTGGGAAGAGAGAGGGAAAAAACACCGAAACGCGAAATTTGGTGATGATATTCAATAGACATTACACTGTCATTCCTTGTACAAAAAACAGAAAAATATCAATCGTTGATGGGTGATGCTCAAGGTTGAAATGCGAGTGTTAAAGGCACTCGTTTTTCAGATTTTTCCGCTATTATCAGATTTCTATGGGAATTTCGGTGGGGACGATTGCGCAACCTTAATCGTAGGTCCCATGGCTACCACTAACCCGCACACCAAATTTGACTATCGTACGTCAATTCGTTTAGGAGTTATGCTGACCACGTACAGATAGACATTTTATCTAGGCCACTTTTCTGAAATCAGGATGTTTTAAAATCAGGGGGAAAAGAAAAAAAAAATCGATGTTTTTTTACTAAATGCTATACACTTTCATTGCCCTATGTAAACATATGGGTAACTGAAAGTAAAAACGTGTTTGACTATGATTCTCAATATTTTGAAAAGAAGTACAAAACAACATGGAACTCACTTTAAACTGTTAAAGATAAATTACATTTTTATAATTTAAGAAAATAATTTCGTTTGACATTGTCAAAGGGTTTTAAGGATTTTGCATATGAAAGGGTGTAGATACAATGCTTATTTCAGTAAAATCAGTTTATTTTTATAAGAATGAAATATTTTATTACAATCTATTCAAATATTGCTTTGATAATTGCACACAATATCGAATATCAGTGTGCACGATAAGTCCCTTCTTCGGATCATTCGGACAAAAATGAAATATTTAAACATTTTTCGGAAAAAACAAAGATGTAAACAAATATTGTTGATGAAATATTACATTTTGTGAAATAAGTAAAATTAAAAAAAAAAAAATCTTACCAATGTTAGGTCACCTTAACCTTAACTCTACATATTGATGCACTACTAAGACTGCCCTAACTAAATTAACATATATTCGAACTATATAGTAAAAAAAGAGTGAGTGCGTTGACCTCAATGTGCGTGTGTGTACAGTTTTTTAGTAAAAAAAAAATTATCTTTGAAAATAAGATAGTTTTTACTATGGCGCTCTCAAATTTTTTATTTATTTATTTATTTATTTATCATGTAAACTTTCTTTTCTTTTAATTGGTTAAATACGCATCAACAATATTATCAAATTCTATAAAGATTTTCTGTATTAATCCAGTATAAATTTCTTTTAAAACTTTAATATAATTCTGATTTGGTTAGGGGGTTACTAATACCAAAGGGTACGTATGCTTTATTTCTGACATCCGCGAAAGTTTTTAAGGTGCAGGCGGGCCATAATTAAGCTGGTGTTGTTTAGATCAGTCCGGAGTCTGTAGAAATTAATAAATCTTTTTGAAATTTTGTATTAGTACTGCTGCGAAAATCTGGTAATGCTGTTTAAACATTATCATAAAATTTTTGAAATGAAAACTTTAAGATATAACTGTTTGGATTTTTGCTAATTACGCTTCAAGAACAATATATTTAAAACTTCATTGGATTGATTTCATTTTGATTTATTATTTCATTTATAAGGAATAACATGTAAAACTAACAGCCATATAAGCCCTTTTCATCTTAAAGTTTTATATTTTCCTTTAGTTGCAAAAATTCTCTAAATAGATAGATTTTAATTATATCCAACCTGTACTTTAATATAAATTTTGAAATTGCTTGAACATAACACTATATTTTCTTTTATAAATATGATTTAAGGGAACTTAAATTAGGAAAATGTACTCAAAGACCATCTTAAACCGTCAACACACAAATCTTCATATTTAAAAAAAAAAAAAAATTTAAAAAAGCAGATTTTTGAAACAAACAGCTTTATATCATCTGAAAATTAGTTTAAATTTCTGCATTATATTCAAATAAAATTCCAAACTAAATTAGTTACAGCAGGTAAAATTGTAGTAATAATAATAATAATAATAATGTTCATATAACCATAGAACCTGCTTTTTAATACGCTTTTATTAGCTTCAGACGTATGTATGTTAGTATGTAACGGAATCTTTGAACATGATTTTGAACCCCTTCAAAACGTCGGATTAACTCGAAATTTGACATACTTATTAAGAACCGATGACAATTCAATAAGTTTGTCGCTTTATCACAAGGATTAGCTCGTGTTGCCCTTGCGCCGTTAAATTCCAACCAACCAACCTTCTCCGGAATCGAACCCTGGTGTGCCGTTTGAAAGATTTGTCGTTTGAACGACGGTTATACAAAGCGTGTTTTTTTAGTCGCATTATCCTTACCAGGATCTTCAGGATTAGTGATTTTTCATATTCAGAGACACGGTAGTGTTTTGTGACAAGTAATACGGTGTGTACTAAGGCATACACATGACTTAAATTTGAGACAAGCATGTAACTATTGGCAGAAACAACTGGAAAGTTTTGTACACTAACTAAAAAAAAATTATAGTTTACAGAAAAAATAATTAATAATTTAAAAAACTAAAAAACACGCTTTAATAGAAAAGTGAACTAAAAAGTAGAAAATAATTAATAGTTTAAAAAACTGAAAAATACGCTTTAATAGAAAAGTGAACTAAAAAGTAGAAAATAATTTTAAATAAGTTTGAAATAAGAATAGAGTGATTAACAAGAAATATTTATTTTATCGTAAAAAAGCGTGGGGTGCTTTTTAAGATATTTTCATAATGGCTCTACTTTTACCAATATCTGTCATTAAATATTTTCAACTTCAACAATTGACATCAAGCACCCCACGCTTTTTTACGATAAAATAAATATTTCTTGTTAATCACTCTATTCTTATTTCAAACTTATTTAAAATTATTTTCTACTTTTTAGTTCACTTTTCTATTAAAGCGTATTTTTTAGTTTTTAAACTATTAATTATTCATCACAAGTAGCATCTCAAATCGGTTACATATTGTGTCTCATATTAGACATATTATCAGTCATATTACCATCAAGTTTGAGTCACACTTACAAAAACACATTTTGAAATTAGAATTAGAAAGAAAAAAGAAGAAGAAAAAAAAAACACATTTAAAAAGTTTTTGACATTAACTGATTTAAATTATTTGTAAGTCATCGGTATTGTTCCCAATATTTCAGTCATTCATATTTAAATAATAAATTCATACAAAACAATTTTGACTTTTATTTAACAGAACAAATGAAAACTGCCAAAAGCTGCGAATGAGCAATATTTACAAATTTGTAATCTAAGCTGACCAGTTTTACAATTATGTTAAATTACTTGATATTCTTCTAGTAGCAATAAATGTCGTTGTATGGGATATTTCCAGGCACAAGTGCTACATGATACTGCACCGGGACAACGTTAGATTCTGATTAGTTTATTTATCAAACAGGGAACATCTACCAGATGGTCTTTCAAGGGAAAAATGGACTTCATATACATCTTAAATAAGAGAAACCTCGGAAAACTATCAGGAAGTAGCTCACCAATCGATTACTAGTAAAAAAAATTAAAGTCTTTACTCAATTTGAAAACAGACTATACAGAGCGCTAAATATTGCTCGACCCGGTGAGTTTTCGTATTGTAGGGGAGTATACCTCTTTTGTGAGTGAGATTGGAGCATAGCAACATTTAAAAACGTGCTAGGCTATGATCCTCAATATTTTGAAAAGAAGTTAAAAACTATATGGAACTCACTTTAAACTGTTAAGGATAAATTACATTTTTATAATTTAAAAAAGTAATTTTGTTTGACTTTATCAAAGGGCTTCAATGATTTTGCATATGAAAGGGTGCAGATACAATGGGTTAATCCAATAAAATCAGTTCATTTTTATAAGAATTAAATATTTTATTACAATCTATTCATATACTGATGGTATTGAATTGAGAGTTACGTTGATAATTACATAAAATATCAAATATGAGTGTGTAGGATAAATCGCTACTTCTGATCATTCGGTCAAAAATGAAATATTCAAACATATTTAGAAAAAGAAAATGTCTAAACTAAAACAAATTGTTAATGTTATATTACATTTTGTAAAATAAATAGTAATATTAAAAAAATCTTATCATGGTTATATATTACTGTTAATTATCTTGCACTGCCATACCAATTGAAGAAACAAACAATCCAGACATAGCATGCACCCTCCAACTCAAGCAAGAATGACCATTCCATTTACTTCCACCCCAGAGTAGAGGCATGTAGTAATTTTGCAACTCACATGTGATATGGGATATGGGGTAATGTCACGTGCAAGGGAGGGGATAGTATGACCCCTCAGATTTTATTACTTTGTGTCCTTCAAATTCAAGGTCACACAAAGAAGGGGTCATTTTGTTCCCTTTCCTGGGCTGTTTTAAGATCTTTAGGAAAGAATGAAGAGAAACTTCTTGGTCCTAATTTAGCCATAGCATCTTGATCGGAACTGTAAGTTCTTGCAATATTTTGTAGAATTGCAATAATGCTATAGTGCCGATTTGATCGAAGCTTTTTCTTAATTATGAATTAGGCATTTTATTTTCCAATTACAATTAAAGGATTTTTTTTAAAGCTATTTTAGTGCATGATTTTTTGTACATCGAATGAAGTTTAGGGGGTGCGATGGCACCCCGATAATAAACCTTCATAATTAATTGGCCTCTGATCAAGGAGAAAATCGTGCTGAAATCGAGATATATTTAAATGGTCCTTCAAAATTCATTTTTTAATTTGAGAATCACACAAGGGCTGAAGATTCTTTGAGCTGTACATTGCAGGTCAACTCAATCCCGATCTACTCGTCCCTTCTCAAGCCCATTCCTTCTACGGGTAACGAAATAAGGAGTTCGGTTAAGTGGCTTAAAAATCTGTATAATGAGTCATGAAGAATGTCATAAAAAGCTTAATTTTGTTTGCTGATTTCCATTGATATTGATATTAAGTAAAAAAATAGATGTTACAAATATTAATGAAATGTAAGTTTTTTTTTTTTTTTTTTTTTTTTTTTTTTTTTACTTTGAACTCGGTGAAACTGCCATTTAAAAATAATTTAGACGAGATACTTCATGGGGGGTGCGGTCGCACCCACCGCACCCCCCCTAAATCCGCGCCTGAAACCACATGGGCAAAAATGAACACTCATGTGGAAACAATGTGACAAATCCACGTTGAACCAATATTGACATTCAACATTGAAACCACGTGGGCAATAGCTAGCATGTGGAAGCAGTGTGATATATCTACGTAGAAACAACGTTGGCACTCAACATTGTATCCACGCTCCTTTAAGTGAACACTTCCGCTTGAAAACAACGTTGCAGTTCCACGTTGAAACAACATTGTGCATGTTGGTATTTAACGTTGACACCACATTGAAACAACATGGTTGCGTTGCTTGGGATATATATACATACATAAATACATATAGTAATTTCAAAACAATAAAGAATTTAAATTGAAATATTTTTAGTTAAAAATTAATATTGTGCATGGATAGTCAATGGAATTGAAGTTAATGATTCAAATATATTTGAATCATAAGCAAATTGAAATTGTCTAGAGTTTTAGTCGAGAGTTTAGTGATTTTATATACTTTTAGATATATAGATTTTATAGACATGTGAATTTATAGAATAGAGACCAGGTAGTCTCTATTCTATAAATTCTATTCGACTATTATGAAAAGAATGTTTTTTATGCACACTTTTCCTGTACAAAAATTATAAAATGAGTAAAACTACATGAACAATAATGGCATTTTTCATTTAAAAAATTTTAGCCAGAAAACTAGTTTTGCTATCAAAAGAGTAATTTACCTGTTGACTATTATAATCGTCTTCAGCTCCATGTTGTCTTTTCATTGTTCTTGCTTTATCCATCTGGTTTAGCAGGTTCTTGTCCCATGTCAGATACTTCTCCATGAACCATCAACTAAATTCTCCCCAAAGGTGCTTTTGAGAAACTTTCTCTCAAATATGGCAAGGACCTATTGACTACAAAATAGTAAAAATTAGGTGACTGATTTTTTGGATAACAGATCATTTATATGATAAAATGTGGTACCAGCATCATAACAGCCATATGAAATCAGGAAAGAATGCTATTAAACACAAAACTATAGATATTTTATATCACATGTTTTACAAATAACCTTACTTAAGAGTAATATTACACTAAAGTAGGTCTGAACCTAAAGTTTAGAAAAAGTTATACATTTTGAATTGATGATCATTAACACGAGATGAAACATTTTGAATAGTGAATTTTCATCATCGGTCATCACAGCTTCACATGTAGCTCGGATATCAGCAAGGCACTTTTACCAAAATACGATGATTGCTAAGATACATTCAAAAAGGAAATAAGATATACGTTTGAATTAAACTAGAGATGATGTCTTGACTAAGCTGCAGTATGCTTATCGGATAACAGAAGAAGAGGTAAAATTATGCCTTGTTTAATAAGAAGACACGTAAGACATAATAATGTACAACCTCAAAAAACAATTACCATATTTTTTATGGCATCACAATGTAAAAAAAAAACAATCAAGCTATTTCAATATGTTGCAAAAAGATACTAATCAAAAATTGATTTTAGCAATAAGTTTTCTATAATTCAACAAGATGAGGTTTAAAGTACCCACTTGTAACAAAACCAGGTTATATTATATACAGCTTGTATATGCTACTTAGAAAAGGTACTTTGCTATGCTATTGTGCTTTATTCTATCCATCATGATAAATAGCAGAGCATTTTTGTAACTTCCTATTAATTGAGGAGACATACCAAGAAAGCATACAAAATTTTTCATCAACAAATTTCCTGATGGAGCAGGGCAACCTATAAACTGGCATTTTTTTGTGGCCTCTTGAGGGAAGGGAGTAGTAGATGATAGATAGTTTATAAATTATGATGTTTTTACGGATGCAAATACCTTTGTTAAATATATTATATCGGCGGAATTTGCCAAAAATACAAAAACTAATGTCATTTTTTTTACAAAGAAAAAGTAGAAAATGCCTTGAGGAATTGGATAAGATCTGGAATTTAGCAGAGTTTTGGATAAGATCTGTGATGCGCAACCAATTCCACTAATACGGAGAGTGCATTGTGTCGTATCAGTTTCTTCATAAACCATAAACTGCTTAGTGACTTTTAATTACCCTCAAGGTAAAGTTGTCTATACATCAAAGAAAATGGAGAGTGATATTGTACAACAAGTAAAAAATAAAGTTATTGTCACATGATGAATATTACCTCAGGAAAGTGGTATGCTGCATATTGGAAAGAATAATCACTAGTTTATTGGCCGGGCACTTAACGTTAGTCTTAATGAAGACTAATTCTCATACATCTACCAAACTAAGCCATCTAAAAATCAGTTTTAAGAGGCTTAAACCTTTATTATCCAGCCACACCCCTCAACTGTGTATTACCGCATGATTTTTAACACATTGAATCAAAAGTTTGAAATTTGTAACTGCATATAGTATTTTGTTTATTATCTTATTTTTAGTTTACTTTTCATAAATATTTAAATGCTTAAGTTTATGTTCTGTGCTTAGTCACCAGATTTATTTGATTGTAGACATATACTGTGGGTAAAAAAAGTCTCAGTACGGAAGCCAAAGTTACAAATAAATTAGCAAAATTTCTACTCTTTTGCTTCATATCTTCAGTAACTACTGAAATTATGTTTAATTTGGTTCTTTAAAATAAGTTTAAAATAAATGTCTGTTTTTACAAAACGCAGCAAGTATTTAAATTGAAATACTTGGGAGATATTGCTTAAGTCGCACATGGCTTAAAAATTTATAAAAATATTGAAGGGACATCTCAAACGGTGAGAAATATTATTAAAATAGCGGGTCTGAATGAACTTGCAGCCCGTAAGAATCCTTAAACAAGTACCTGTAACAGAAAAAAATGCCTTGAGTTTGCAAAAAAGCATGTAAGTTATCAGTTATCTTTCTGTGAATCAGTTCTTTTTAATGATGAATTAAAATTTAATATCCAAGGGTCAGATAATCGAGTTATGGTCTGGATAAAACCAAACCAACAAATGTTAATTTAGAATTTATGTGGAACTGTCAAACACAGTGGAGGAGGTGTTATAGTATGAGGGTGTATGAGAGCTGTTGGTGTGTCGCAATTTACGTTATGTAGAAGGAAACAAGCATAAATATGTGTATCTTGAAATTCTAACACAAAATGTCTTAACCAGTGCACAGAAATTGTCACTTGGGAAATTGTCTTCCATGCTTTTGTTAATTCTTAAGCCAAGTGCGACTTGAGGTGCACTTATTCGCGGATTAAATTGAACCTTGCAATAGGATATTTCTTTTATGAAAGCGTTTTAGCTTTGAAGATCTTCTGGATCAAACTCTATCCTCAAAAGTTTGAAGCTCACAGTGCCTTTCAATAATATATATTAAAGATTTCGCCAATTTTTTTCATAGATAATCCATCATTTCATAACTGGGTAAATTCCTAGTTCACATTTATGGGTTGGCGCACTTTTGAAAAGTTGGCGACAAAGCCAGAATGTCGCCAATTCGGAATTCCAATATGAAAAATTGAGAAACGAACCAGCTCTATGATTTGTGGTATAGAAAGGTTGAAGCCAAAGCACGTCAATAAAAAAAATGAGGTTGCCAAATTTAGAACTGTATCGCCTACAAAACAGCGCCAAATCGGCTTGGCGATATTTTAACGTCAACTAGGAATAGACCCATAACTGAATTACCAACTCACAAATGGATTTAGGAACTCTATTTTAAGACAATCAGCTACAAGCTAAAATTAAACAATTGCTGCTATCATGTCTTCATAACACTTGCGTACACTTCAGCTTGGAAAATTTATTGCAAATCTGTTATGGAAGACATCAGAATTCATTTTCATATTGCATACGGAAACTTTTTTTGCATGGCACTTAGCAATATCTCCTAAATATTTCAATTTAAATACTTGCTGCGTTTTGTAAAAACAAACATTTATTATTAACTTATTTTAAAGAGTCAAATTAAACATATTTCAATAGTTACTAAAGATATGAAGCTAAAGATTAGAAATAATGCTAATTTATTTGCAACTTTGGCTATCGTACGGAGACTTTTTTTACCCACTGTAATTAACTCAGTTTGAGAACACATTTCTGATAAAGAAAAGTTTAATTGACTAAAAATAATTTTAAGTTAAATAATAATAATAAAAAATAAAAAAAAACACTGATTACCATGCTTTGATTTGATTTGGTGGTGGTTTTGCTTGATTATGCTTCCCGGGAGACCGATTACCATGCTTTTTGAGCTGTAATTTTGGGGCAACAACCACAACGTATTGTCAACTAGAGTATTGCCACTGCATATATCTAAAACTAAGACAATTTATGTATGGTTACGTCATAGTCAATTGCTTATACAACGTATAAATAAAATGGATATTTTTGATTGGTTTAAAATTTGAATATGTTTTTAAATCTGTACTTTTCATTAGTTGGGTTTTGATACCATGTGCTTCAAAAATTTCTTTTGTCATGAAATGAAAAATTTTACTTCTTAATTAGTTTCCAAATTTTTGATTTCACGTACTTTCCTTTTCTTTTTAATTATGTGTTATTTTTTTATTGACATGCTGAGTTATATAACGAATTGAAAAACTCGTTTCAATCAAATGCATTCACGTGCATTATTAAATATAAATATGCTCAGCTTACAAATTTCCTAAGTTACATATAAGCACACACAATGAATTTATTTTCTGATTACAACACGATATGCTTATAAATATTCTAGAGCAGCGTTTGCCATTAACTTTTAGAGATGAGCGGTATAAGTTATGTTCCAGTTTTTTGTGGGCCGCAGATTTTTACAGAATATGCCAAAATGATTCCTATATATATATATATATATATTTTTTTTTTCATTTTTAGGAGTTAAAAAAATATTCTCATTAGATTATCTTAGCTAAGATTATCAAGTTTTAGATTATTAAGAAAAAACTATTATAAACTATTCAAGTTTTAGATTATCAAGCATTAGATTATCAAGTCTAAAAAAAAAGCGAATCTTTAATTAAAACCTGTCTATTGTGTTTTTTTGTGACTTCTGACTTGACATAATATTCAATAAAGGTATTTAAATCATAATTTCCATATATTCTGCTGATTTATTCGATATCATCAATCTTACTGATCATGTTATTCATTTGCTTAAACTAATCATGGATGTATTTGTTAAAGTTTAAGCTGACTTATGATGGATTTTAGTGTATTTGTAATTTGGCAAGTAGCAAGGACTCTTTATCCGAATGATATACATTTTTGCAAGTAGTGTTTTTCATATTCATATAAATTGTGTGATCAGTTTACATCAGCATCATATGTCCAGAAAACACTCAAATCTAAACATGTTATTTTAATAAATTTTGTTTGCTTAATTGTATAAATATGGGGGGGGGGGGGGGTAATAGATATTTTATTATCTATCCATAACATCCAGGATATATTTTTCAAAACTCAGGTTTATACAGAATTCTGATATCCAAAAGATATGTCATATATGCATCGTTTATTGCATTAAAAATATATTCGTTTTCGGTATACAATGCAATTTATTTGTCGGGAATCCTTGTAAATCTATTACTTATTACTTTCAATTACCCATGTGTATACATAGGGTAATGAAAGTATAGTATTCAGTAAAAAAAATGTGGGTTTTTTTTTTTTTTTTTTTTTTTTTTTTGCATTTCTCTATGATTTGGATTATCCTGAATTCAAAACTGTTAACTAGAAAAAATGTGTCTGTGTGTCTGTGGTCAGCATAACTCCCGAACAATTTGACCTACGATATTCAAATTTGGTGTGGAAGTTGATGATGGCACAGGGATCTACCATTAGGGTTTTCGTCAAAACCGCGCATTGCCATTGAAAAAATAGTGTTTTTCAGTAATTGCTAAAAAACGTCTCAAACGATTTTGTTCAAAATTGCTGTGATAATTCCTCTTGAGGTGTTCTAATCATCCCCACCTCCGAAATTCCCGTAAAAATGTTTGAATGGCGTAAAAAGTTAAAGAATGAATGCCTTTAACACAGAGTTCTCTTTCCTTGAGCATACCTCATCAACGATTGTTTTTTCTTCTCTCCTCAGTTTCACTTATGGGAAACGATAATATACGAATTATAGAAAAGTAAATTGCCTAAATCATCATTTTGGCGAATTTTTTTTTTTTAAAGACCCATGCAAGAATTATCGCAAAAAATATCACCTAACTGGCCATTTTTGCTAAATGAATGATGAAAATATAAAAACCGTAAATGACACAAATCCACATCAGTATTATAGGGTAATTGAAAGTTGTGCGATGTTCAACACGCCTAGTTTTTATTATAATTATAGTCTATATTAAAGAAACGTAACTTTACAATCGAAATTACATCTTCCACATTGAAAAACTGATTAATTCAAAATCGAAAATCTGACTAAAATTTTATAATGATTTGTTCGAAATTCCGATAAGATGATAATTTTTATCATTCATTCCAATATTCAACAAATTTATTTCAACAAATATTTTTATTGCTTTGAAAAGAAATTCATTTCCGGAATACATGCAGTTTGGATATCCGGAATCCAAATAAATTAATAGTTAACTTTTACTGTAATTATAGTAAAGAATGGTGAGTTTTTTCTTGAAATAACTTACTAAAAGGCATCCGGCCAATATTGATTATATTATTCAAAATCGGAAATTTGATTTTAAATTTTTGTAATGGTTTGACAATTCGGATAAAAGTAACCTGGAATTTGGTTTATAGGCCAAATTAAAATAACTTCGTGAATTTTACCAATTGTAAAATCGTATAAAACGAACAACTATGACATTTGATTCTTTTATAGCAAAATTCTAATTTCTCATGAACCAGAATAACATCTAATATCGCCTCTGTTTACATCTGTGCATGGAATGTATTTTCCTCTATAATCATGGCACATTCGCAATCTACCATTTTATGCACAAAATGGTGAACGCTCAAGTCAATGAGATTCTGACCGTTCAACTTTTACCCGGAATTTAATACTGGCACAATTAAACGATCACTATGAATTGTTGCAATTGAAATTATTAAAACCAAAAAATATATATATATATATATATATAAATTATTATTATCTGCTCTCGAAAAGCATACAAACATTAACTGAATTAAGAAAATTTAAAATAAATATGGTATCCTTTATTTTGTCCTTGCAAAAAGTAAGAATTAAATTTTGCTGAATACTATAAAGTAGTTTGCATTCTATTATTATTAAAAACTCTTTAACAATCAATCAAGTATTAAATCCGCAATACCAAAATAAATTTGTCGCATCAATAATTTTGTTTCAGTTTTATAATTGTGTTGTTTAGATTGACCAATAACCGAACGATCAAATTCAAAGGGAATTCTTTGACGATTTGCATTTCAATTCCTACATTATTTTCTATGTTTTATAAATTGTTACCGGCAATAATGTATTAAATCCGGCATTCTATAGAATACCTGCACCTAGGCATTTTAAATTATTCCAAAAATTAGCCGGCAAAGTATAAAACGATTAAACATTTCACGCATTGCTCAGGCATTCTAAAGAATGCCAAATGACAAACCGACCAAGTATAAAATACATCACCAATTTTTTGTATAGTTCATATAAATAACGATTTTACTTTTTATAAGAAATAAAGTTAAGTGAAATTGAAATTAAGTAAATTATCAACTTTCTTGGTACAACAAAAAGGTTCATATTATATTTTGTTTCATTAATAAAATTCATAATTTTTTTTTTTTTTTATTACTTAAATTCTTTTTAAGTATTTTAAATAAAAGCTTTTTCAAGGGCTGTTTTTCATTATTTTTTCAAAATTACAAATGTATTGTTGAGGAAGAACATTTTTTTTTTCTTCAAAGTTTTATCATGGCTCTTTTTCATACTTTGCTAAAAATGCCGGTCATTATATAAGGTAGATCGGCATTTCGTACGTTGCCGGTCATGTGTTCTCAAACATACTTTTCTTGACGAGGGGCGGAGAATGAAGGAACAAGGGACAAGAATGAACAATGAAATCCCCATCAGAGTTTTCAGAATCTGACCTTGAAAGGACCCACAGAAAGAGTGGCAGCAAATGATCAACGACACGTTCTGTCGAAAATCTGACCGGTTCGTGACGTCACTCCCCGTTTTCAAGTCAACGCTGGATCACGGGACGCTTTCCTAGGAAAGGTTCCCTTCCCGGGACGCTAGGAAACCAGGGCTTGAGAGACGCTTTCGATTGAAACGGTTTATCATACTTTTTTTTTACAATGCTCTGTTTTCTGAATGAATTTAAGTAGTGAAAATGATTTAATTTTTTTTTAAAATTTTATATATATATATATATATATATATATATATATATATATATATATATATATATATATATATATATATATATATATATATATAAATTACACATTTTTGTTGACTGGAAGGTTAAAATATAACATACGTATCGTTATGTTATTTTATTAAAATATTTGTTACTTTTAATTTGTCTTCTGCTGGCTCTGTAAGTTTATACAATAACAGACTTACATAGTTTTCGTTTTTTTTTTTTTTTAACTATTTAATGTGAAACAGAATTCGGTGAATATATGTGATATGTGAGCATGATAGGAATTAGAAAAAAATTACAAATATAGTAAATAAATTATTCGATTGCATCATGCTTCTTAATCGTTACTGAAATAATAAAAGGAAATAATGTTTGCTTCCAAATCAAAATAAAGTATTTTAATTGTCAATATGTGTTTTTCATGGCTCTCTCAAGTTAATTAACTATTTTTAGAAATAATAATCTTGCGGTTAAAGTTGTATTATTTTTATATTTATCTACCATTTTCAACATCATTTCCAGATTGGTTGGTGCCCATCTGATGGCTGTGTGGTTAGTTCTCTGGTCACACATGCCAAAAGGTGCTGGATCCGAATCCCGGATTAAGCAGGGATGTTCGTTGTGGTTCGGAATCCACGTTAAGCTGTAGGTCCCGTCGTAATTAGCCGTCATTGTGCATAAAAATAGGTCATTGAGCGTATAAACCAACCAAACAGATTGGTAGTATTTCTTCCATTTGTACTGCTTCCTTTATTGAACAAAATCAAATTGAAAATAAATCATTATTTGCAGTTATTTATTATTCATTTTGTTAAGTTTTAAATGAAAAGCATTAGTAAATAACCAAAGAATATCTAAGAATATTTTTCAATATTATTTGGAACGTTAACCCAATTAATAGATAAAAATGGAAAAGAAAAAAGCCGAACCTAACAAATCATGTGAGAAAATAGAATCAGTTTCTGTCAAGATTGGATCAAGGGAAAGATACTAAACTTTTCATCCTCCCCCCCCTCCCCTCTCCTTCACCCGACAACGCGACCAGTCTTTTAACAAACGGAACAGATGTGCAATCTTGGTTCTTTGGTTCATTGAATTTTGCTTGCGAGACAAAAAAAAAAAGGAGGAACTGGAGGCCAGAGGCCAAACTGACCTAAAGCGACCCTCTATAACCATTTCAATTAGTTATCCCGCCAATCGATCTTATTATTTGTTCGCGTCTCTTGAATTGATCTCGTATTTCATCGCCTGCTGGTTTTGTAAAGACTCTTGTCTCTTCAACACAAGCTTCACATTATCAGATTATCCAAAGAAATACTTCTTCCGTAGTAAAATAAAATAAATAAATAAAAAATACACCATTTTTTTAAAAAAAATCCGCAAATACCCTCATTTTCAAATTATCTTCCAAAATACCAGCCAAACTTTAAAATACGGTAATTTTTGCAGGTAATTACCCGATTACCGGCTGCTTGTGTAAGTTGTTAATTTAACCTTTTCACATGGGCTCCTGTGAGAGGAAGGGGGCATGTGACAATTTCGGAATTGGGGTGAGAGGAAGAAATTTCGACAGCACACATGGCCAGCCCATTCAGTTGGGACACAAAGGGGTATTTTGAAGCTGCTTGACAGGGGGGCAATTTAGTAAATGATAAGTGACTTTTACCTGCTAGGCGGGTTTTCGCTAACTGCATTTCTACGATTTCCTTTGCTGAATGTTTATTCTTTTGGCTCTATGAAGTCTTGATATTTTTTTACTAAATTATTTTGCAAATGTTTAAAGTATCCAAACCATAAATAAAAACTTAACTTTAAGTTAACTTTAGTGAATTTTAAGAGCATTTAATATTCTGATTCCATAAATCTGTTAAAATTTGTCGTAAAACTCTTTTTAATATTTTTCAACTTTTAATTTAAATTTTTGTAGAATCAAATTATTTTAAAAGTG
Organism: Linyphia triangularis; assembly: GCA_963978545.1. Lineage (NCBI taxonomy): Eukaryota > Metazoa > Arthropoda > Arachnida > Araneae > Linyphiidae > Linyphia > Linyphia triangularis. The sequence continues at coordinate 96,404,325 of OZ021728.1, forward strand.
TTTATTTTAAACAAAATTTTTAAAATCAAAATTCCCTTTATTGCGTGTCGATAGTCATATGACCAATTGTTATCAATTTACAGGTTATGAAATAGAAATGTGGGATGTAAATTTGGTATATTATATTTTACACTTATGTTGTATTATTACTTTTATTTACTAAAGACAGATAGATAAATTTTCTATAATCTGAAGAATTATAGTATGAAAGGTGTAAAATTAAAATAATACAGACAAAAAGTACAATAATATAATTTATCGTATGAGTTTTCATCCTTTTATTAAAAAAATATATAAAAATAAAAAAATGTCTTCAATTTTGACGATATGTAGCAACACAAATATTGTTTAGTTGGTGAAATTCCCGATAAGAGGAGGTGTAAATTTCTGAAACATGATCTGAAGAAATTGAAAGACATAGGCCCTTGAAGAAAGTTATCTCCACAGTGTAATACAGGGGCTAAAATGACGTAGTTTTAAAAAAGAAGGTAAGGAAGATGAGAAGTGTACGCGAATCTTTTTTTATTTCAGTTCACATGTCATAAACATATTGTGAATAAAAACAGTCAGTAACTGTTGCAAAATAACTGTTTTCTTTGTATGACTTTTATTTTACAATTTGGTTGATTACGTCTTCTGTAAATTTTTACGCGAATTTTAGTGGTGAGGATGTTGAAATTTTTTTTTAAAGTAATAAACAATAATTGGTATATTCACTATAAAAACAAAAGTAATAAATATAACATTAATAAACAGTTTTTAAAATAAATCAATATATATCCTTTCACGCTTTTGTACAATTGCTTTACTTTTTTTATATATATAAATGGCAGGCTTTTATAGTTCTTCACATATATGTATTTGAAATTCATTACAAGCAATAGGTACAGTTTCTATAACATATTTTTGAATAAAAAAAGGAAATAAACGTTTCACCTTTTACCTCTCTTGTCCAAAGTATTGAATCGTTATACCTTATTCTTGTACGTTGTTCTGTATTGGAGCATTTTGAATTTATAGTAAAATATTGCAGTTTCTTACTTTAGAAAATAGTTTATGTTTATATAAAAAATGCAATAATTTTCAACTATTGTGACATAATGGTTAAGTACTATTTAGAATATTTAAGAGAACTTAATAATTACACAGCAATCCAATCAATTATCCAATAATGATAAAATGTTTTATACGATCGTTCACTATTGAAACAAACTAAGATTTATACAAATAGTTAAAACTAATTGCATACAAGCAAAAAGAAAATAGTTAAAAGCACACTAAAAATGTCATTCTGATTTCAAATATTTCATACCGCATTGAGAAACATTTTTAAGGTGTATTTTTATATTTTGGAAATCTGAATAGAAATGAAAAACAGATTAAATTTTAACATTTATATTGAAAGTGTGCAAAATTTTTATTTTATATCTCATTTTTTATTAGCATCCTAAATTTTAATTGCGTCATTAGATTTCCAACAAAAAGTAGGCTACTAATATATGTACATTTTCTATTTCTACCACACAATCTTGAAATTCCAAATCTTCCACACCTGTGAGGGGCGTGAATGACTGTCTTCAAGGATGGACGACTGTATTGTACTACTACCAGTACCTTACAATGGCCAAGGAACACCCCTCTGGGTAGACTCCAATAGTGAAAATTTCTTTCCCCCCCTTCAAGAACGACCTTATGGTGAGCCCCTAGCTAATGTTGCATGCAAATATATATATATATATATATATATATATATATATATATATATATATATATATATATAAGGTTTCTGGGATAATTTTTCTTTTAATTTTTTTTTTATTAATTAACAAATATTATAAATAAACGATTTCTAATAAAGCTACATCTCTGAAATTTTCTAGATAAGTATAGTTTCGGCCTTCTAATTGGATTTTTGCTAAACAGAATTTTAAAATTTTGATTTCTTTTTTTTTAAATTAATTTTTTTAATTAATTAACAAATATTTCATAAAACGATTTTTAATAGGACTACAGCTCTGAAATTTTCAACATAATTAGTTTTGGCCTTCTAATTAGACTTTTGACAAACATAATTTAAAATTTTGATTAGCTTTTTTTTAATTAATTTTTGTAATTAACAAATATTTTACTAAACGATTTCTAATTGGCTATAGTTCTGAAATTTGTAACATAAGTAGTTTTTGCCTTTTAATTGGTCTTTTGAAAAATAGAATTTCTTCTAATAGGCCAAGAGCTTTGAAAATTTCAACATAGTTATGGCCTTCTAATTTTGTTTTTTACAAATAAGTGTTAAAATATTCTCAAATGGGTGTTATATTATTGTATTACCAGGGATTTTTTTTTTTGCTTCTTGACAGGGTAGGGGCTTCTAATATTAAGGGTTTACGTAGCAATAACTTTTTAGGGAATGAAGCGAGCTTATGCTTGCATAGCAATGAACCTTTCAACGTGTGAAGTAAGCCTGTGCTTATGTGTCAATGAACTTTTCAGAGAGCAAAGAAAGCCAGCTTGGTTTTGGGTATCAATGAATCATCCTGCGAACAAAGCGTCAAAAGTTGGAACCTATACACCAATTACGGATCTCGGTCGGCAACGCAACTCTAACTAAAATATTGCACATAGCACAATTTTGCAGCGAAGCACGGGTACTATTCAGCTAGTTGCGAATAAAAACGAAAACTAATTAACTTCTGAAGTAATTCAGGAGATCATGCCTCTAGTGGCGCCATCTAGTTATAACTGGGGGACTAAATAGGGGGAAATGCAAAATTTTAAAGTAATAAAGAGATGGGAAATAAATATCATCAATATATATATATAGTTTAAAAGACACGAGTCATATCTAATACGATCAGATTTTTCTGATTAAAAAATCAGGACATGTCTCTGCTATGGGAAAGGGATAATTTTTTTTACGTATTTATTTATGGAGTTCGGAACACACAATTCTAAAATCTTCAATGTTTGCGGTTTTTTCGGAAGATATACAATATACATTGTAATTCATAGGTTTATTTAACTTTTTTATCAGCTTTCAACCATACTTAATATATTTTTTTGAGGCTATAATCCAGAAACTCTGCAGAAATATGACAAGTTAATTTTAGTTATTAACAAAGATTTCAGAGTAATTGCAGAAAGTTGTGCCTTCTCAGAATTCCAAATTTTACTAACAATAGAAAATGTTCTTTCAATATCTGCAGTTTTCCCGACAAACTAAAGCTGAATTCCACAATTTTCATAATTTGGCAATTTCAATTGAATGCTGGTGGAAATGTAAATGGGTAATGTAAATGTCGTCAAAATCACTAAGATCACATACAGATCACAATGTGATATCGCAGTGACAAAGCTTTCGTTGCGAAAATCGCATAAATCACATGGATGTCGCCAAAATCACTAAGATCACATACAGATCACAATGTGATATCGCAGTGACAAAGCTTTCGTTGCGAAAATCGCATAAATCACATGGATGTCGCCAAAATCACTAAGATCACAATGTGATATCGCAGTGACAAAGCTTTCGTTGCGAAAATCGCTTAAATCACATGGATGTCGCCAAAATCAATAAGATCACATACAGATCACAATGTGATATCGCAGTGACAAAGTTTTCGTTGCGAAAATCGCATAAATCACATGGATGTCGCCAAAGTCACTAAGATCACATACAGATCACAATGTGATATCGCAGTGACAAAGTTTTCGTTGCGAAAATCGCATAAATCACATGGATGTCGCCAAAGTCACTAAGATCACATACAGATCACAATGTGATATCGCAGTGACAAAGCTTACGTTGCGAAAATCGCATAAATCACACGGATGTCGCCAAAGTCACTAAGATCACATACAGATCACAATGTGATATCGCAGTGACAAAGCTTTCGTTGCGAAAATCGCATAAATCACATGGATGTCGCCAAAATCACTAAGATCACATACAGATCCCAATGTGATATCGCAGTGACAAAGTTTTCGTTGCGAAAATCGCATAAATCACATGGATGTCGCCAAAGTCACTAAGATCACATACAGATCACAATGTGATATCGCAGTGACAAAGTTTTCGTTGCGAAAATCGCATAAATCACATGGATGTCGCCAAAATCACTAAGATCACATACAGATCACAATGTGACATCGCAGTGACAAAGCTTTCGTTGCGAAAATCGCATAAATCACACGGATGTCGCCAAAGTCACTAAGATCGCATACTGATCACAATGTGATATAGCAGTGACGTGAGATTCGTTGATAAAATCACATAGATGTCCCCAAAATCACATAGAGATCACACTGATACCACAAAAATAGCATAAATGTTAAAATGTGATATCCCTGTGTATCCCTGTGATATCGCAAAATTACGTCTTATATCACATACATGTCACAAAATGACTTATTTGTGATTTTCATTATATAAAATTATTTTGGGATATCACTGGATGTCGCTGCCATATCACTAAGTAACATCACGACTTCGTCACAGTGTGATGTCGCTGCGATATCACATGGAAGTCGAAAGTGACGTGAACTTTTGCGACATCGCTGCGATATCCCATGCAAGTCACATTGTGACCGTGATCTTTGCGACGAAAAACTTCGTTGCAGTGACGTAACTGTGACAAAGATGGTTAGTAGGGGGGGGGGTGGGTAGATGAGTTACCATGAAGGCAACGTCCGATAGTCGATATTTTAACAATTGTTTGGTAAAATATTGAAATGTCACGTGTAGCTCGGGGTTAGGGTTCTTTTAGACCCCTAGCAAATGGCCTTCACTTTTATTAAATTTAAAAGTCGTGTTAAGATTTTTTTTTATTTGCATGTATCTCTGATCTTAGAAATTTAATGTAAATGACTCTTAAATTCATCCCTAGATGGTGCCACTACCTTAAATTTTGTAGAAAACTATCTTACTAAACTGCATAGCCAATGAAATCACGTGACACATTTCAACCAATGAGAAGAGAGTATTTGGTGATGTGTCTAAAACCGACCAATCGCAAGCAAGTATTTTGCCGATCTCTAACACAAAGCAAGTTATGACGTCATTCCCACTGTGATGTCACTAGTAAAAATATCTATAACTCTAAGTTATTCGTTTAGAAGCAGCCCTAAAACAACTCAACTCCACCTGAAAGGTAAATCGAAACTAAAAAGTGTTGCCACTTCTCAAAACTTTTAACGTTAAGCAAGTTATGACGTCATACTCACTGTGACGTCACTAGTAAAAATATCTATAACTCTAACTTATTCGTTAAGATGCAGCCCTAGAACAACTCAACTCCAGTTAACTGGAAACAAAAACTAAAAAGTGTTGCCACCGCTCAAAACTTTGATATAAAACAAATTATGACGTCATACCCGCTGTGACGTCACGCAATAAAAGCCTATCACTCTAACTTATTCGCTAAGAAGCAGTCCTAGAACAACTCAACTCTGTCTGAAGGATAAACCGAAACTAAAAAGTGTTGCCACCACTCAAAACTTTGATATAAAACACATTATGACGTCATACCCACTGTGACGTCATACACAAACAGCTTATAACGAAACCGAAACTAAAACAACAGCAGGAGGTGAACAACTCAACTCCACTTCCGGTCACGTGACTTCCGGTGACGGCATATCCTGTGATGTCACTTCCTGTGACGTCATATCCGGTCACGCCCACTTCCGGTGACGTCAGCGTCCCTCGTCCCATCCCTCATCCCTCCATGGCTCAGGATGCCCAATTTCTAACTACTAGCGTGCTAGCTTCTAGACCGCGAGGTTGCGGGTTCGAGTCCCGTGTAAGGCATGGGTGTTTGTAAATGTATGTTGGCTTGTCTAATGACGAATGTTTCGGTGCATTATAGCCCTCGTGTTGCTGACGGAGCCAGATAATCTGAAAATAACCAACCAACCAATCTCACTGAATGAGGAGACATGTATATGTTTATTGAAAGTTCATTCAATTCTATTTGCATATTCTTGCCTTATTAATTTTATACTAATCTCTTTTTATTTAAACAACTATTATGAACTCAAACACAACATTCTACAGTACTAGTACAATAAGTTGCAGTTGAGGATTAAAAAAATTCGCACCCCCTTTTATTCACTTAGACCTTCAATTTTGAATGGCATTTTATTTCGCCTACTTTTTTCAAAAATGTATTTAATTAATAATGTTCGACAAACAAATCTATGCTGTCAAAAAGGAGTTAAGCCTCTGTGTCAATGAAACCCCATCGCATCGAAGAAAACAAAGACGGTAACACTTATCGTAGGCAATAATTCCCTTTTTTCAAGTTCTTACACGTCACTCAGTTTATAGGGAAATTAGTTTGATTTTTCATGTTTCCTGAAAGTTCAAATGTTTGCATTAACGTCGTTGTTTTGCGAAGTGATTGTTCGCTGATGTGTCACGGTTCGACTATTTAGGAGGAAAGTCGAATTGAAAGGATTAAACGCGAATTATAATTCACATCTTTCAAAGACCCCATGTGATGGATAGATCTGAACATTTCCCGTTGTGACAGAACCATAGAGGGTTAAGTTAAATTGTTTGAAAAATGTATTCCATTAAGGCGCAAATGCAGTTAAAAAGCCGCCGAATCTTAAATTGTTTTGCTAACATCCCACCAAATTACAAGCGTTATAAATAGGATTGCATTGTCGTTGAAAATTGTCGTAATGGACCTATTCGCAAACTCAACAGGAAAGTTGACCATCTTTCCTTGTTATAGCTACTTAGTTTTATTTATAGCGATCCAACAAAAAAAATTCCACTTACAGTGCTGAAACATTATTGAAAAAAATACATGGGAAAATAATTATTAAAACACTAAAAATCGGAAGCTAAAAAATGTACAATCCCTTCGAACAACATACACGAGTATACATACAGGTCAAAAATATTTGAAATAAACTAAGAGAGAAATAAAATTAATCTTTTTACTTTCTATATATTAACGTAAGGCTCGGGTCGGCAATCTATTGAAACGGAAGAGCAAAAAGTTACAATTTACAAAAAATTTTAAAGAGCCTCTACAAATTTTCGTTTCAATATTATAGTATTTGCTTATATATTTGATTTAAAATAAACGACTTTAAATACGGAATAATATTTATTCACATAAAAACGCAAATATAGATAGTTACATCAATGGGAGCATTGGCTTTGCATGCCTTTTGAAAGTTTAATTACGCATGTACTTTCTCCCCCATGAGCTACCCGGCGGTCTTCAACTACTTTGTGTCAGTGCTGTGTGTGTTTTGTGGGCTTAGTGAGGATCTACCAATCGCTCACGAGAGGGAGCCTTTACTCCTCGATGAGGGTCAACCTTGGTGGTTCTGTGCTTCAGCTGACTCTTCTACAGTGATTTGTGTCGACTACTAAGAGAGGCCAAGAGGCCGCTTCTTTCGATTCCAACCTACACCGTTTCTTGTGAACGGTAACATATGGACGGTTTAACTGGACGGTAATCCTCAGATTGTGACCATCCGTTCCCCATCCACTGTGACGCTTCTGCGGTACTTTTGGATTGAGGCTTTTGCGAGGTTTCTCAACAACTTGCCTTTCAGTGACTTTTTTTTAAACTTTCAGTGAGGCCTTGAGCCCCGCTTCACCCCTCCTGGCCGATGAGAGATTCGGAGATAGACAAGATCCCGTCTACGGGCTCGGGCCTCTCATATCTTCAAGCTATCAAATTTATTAAATCAAAGAACCAGATATGATAACGACAGGTATATATACGACTATCTAGTTAAATAAGATATTTTCGTTAAAGAGAAAAACACTAAACATTTTGATAAGGGCCTTCAGGAAAGCTTGGTAAAGGACTATATTAAATCACTGGTGGAAACCTACGTTAATGCCAGTAAACAAGGCTAAGGTCAACCAATTGGAAGATCAAATTGATGCTCCCCTCTTGTCCCCCTCCACACCTCCCCCTGTTAATAATATCTTTATGAACGATCTCATCCAGAAACACCAGTTTGAGCTTGGTAAAATACAAGGCCAGTTGGAGGAGTGCCTTCTAAACCATACCCAATTAATAACGAACCTAGCGGTAAACTATGATAAAAGAGTAATCACCCCTGAATTATTAGTGCATGATATAAGAAAAACCATCCAATCTGAAATTATACTAATCCAAGAAACTATATTAAACCCTATGGAGGAAAGGATAAAGGAAGAAATAAATAGTAACTTGAACCAACAACTTTGTGAAGTTGCTAACACAGTAATTAACAGTGCATCCCCCCCCCCCACTCCTTGATTACAGCCAAGCGGCTAGGAGAGGCATGCAGGAGTCGGAAGGCAATAAACCACCGAACAAACATACCTTTCAACACGATCATTCATTGGTAATTAAACACAAGACACCTATGGAATTCCAAAGAATAAAAGATCTTATCACCAAAACTATTGATCTAAAATCTAACCCTATCAAAATCACATCAGGAAAACTAATAGTGGCCTGGTGATTGAATTCCCCTTGGGAGAGGATATTGAGAAAGAAACTATGCATGCAAATAATGATATGATAAACTAGAATTCTATAAACCCCGTAAACGCAACCCACAAATTATTATTACCAATGTCCAGGGGGATAACGATGGACAGTTATTCGTAGAGGGCCTAATGAATCATAAAAATTTTTTAAACCCGGATAACTGCAAAGCGGACTTCAGCATAAAAGGTAAAGGGGGAACACACTGGTTTATCTTCCTCGCCCCAGATATTTTTAAGAAAGTTGTTAAAGAAAAAAGTCTATATTTTGACTGGCAGAGGGTCAGATGCACAGAGTTTCTCAGTGTTAAACTCTATGTCACCTTTGGTCACCCGATTTAATAATTTCATCACCGACCCTCTACAATAAAATAAATAATTAGCAAATTTTAGACACCGAATCTAATAGCGACCACAGGTACGTACTCGTGACACTGGGGAGTGACTATCCCCCAACCAAGATTTTTATTACAAAACCAAATATGAAGTGGGCAGATTCGTCTATAAACTATGCCCTTTCCTCCCCCACTTACACAACCAACTTGAAAAAATCAAAGACAATAAATCCCTTAACTCATTTTTTAAAGATCTTGTAACAATAGTGTCGGATTGTGCTTTCAAAAATATTCAGAAAAAAGAAAAACTGGCCCCAAGAAGTTCAATTGGTGAACAAAAGAATTGAAAATACAAAGAAATAAAATAACTGCCATCTACAAAAGAATTAAATCACAAAAATAACGCTAACGGGGATGATATTTGGGCCGCGGATCTCCTCTACGGGAAAGAAAGAGCCATGTTTAAAAGAAGCATACGAAAAGAAAAACCCGAATCCTGGCAAAGATTCTGTACCCTTTACAACGAAAAATATGGAATGACTTTCAAAATGGCAATTAATAAATTAAACAAAAATACCTGTAGTCAAATTCAAACACCAACCCTAATCAATCTTATCCAGACAAAATCAATATCCTAATGAACAATTACTTCGGTGAAAACCATAACAATAGCCCAACTCCCCCCTCCCCCCCCCCCCTTTCCCATTCCTGACTTAAACCCCATCCACAATAGAACCATTCGGAATCTCCGAAGTTTCAAACGTTTTTAAAAAACTTAAGAAAGGTAAGGCCCCTGGCCTGGATGCATATTACCATTCCCTACTCGCTATTGGGTCACAGAGGGGAAAGGAGCACTTTCATTGGTTGCTTAACTGGTGTCGGCAATGATGTCACGCAAGTCACTGACTCACTGCCCTCGCTCTTTCTCCCTTTCGTGTTCAACTTCGTTCGCTTTTGTTTCATTTCACGCTGACTAAAAATTACTATGATGTGCTAATATTATTAGCACTTTATAATAATAATTTTTATTACGAATTTTTAATTGATATTATTATAATATCAAACTGCTACTTTGGGGTGCTTTATTCAACATAAAAAGTATATTTTTTCATAATTACATTGGTAAATATACCATTGTCCGATAAAAGTAATGTATTTAGGAGACACATGCGCATCTATAAGATGGCAAAATAAATGAAGCCATCAGAAATAGCAGCATGTTATCAATCTAGATATGTTATACACGGATATAACGCGTGCGCAAAGATATGATTGCGAAAAGTTTCTTTATGACACCTTTATTAATTTTTCTACAAATGACTATCAGTTACCTAATTTGTACAAAAACCAATATAAATAATCGAATACACAAAAAAATTACATTTAATAGGATTTTATTAAAAATATTAATAGATGAAAATACATTCAATATAAAGCAAATATATAATATACAATTAATAAAACTTCACAAAATAAATTATATTTAATAGATTTTTATTAAAAGTATTAATGAATTACAATCTTCTTCCACGGTATGCTTTAAAGATGCCATTAAATATAATTTAATATATATGTGTAAATAAACAAAGTACGTGGATGATATTTCGCAATTTTGTTTAATATTGTGATAACTTTTGTTATTTTTAGAAGAAAAAAAATGTTTTTTAAACCAGAAAAAAAAAAAAAAAGGCAAAAGTTATTTCCAAACATATTTTGATACTCAATGTAATACTCGTTTATTGCCCATTCATTAACATAAGTCGAAAGATGAAAACATTCGAAAATAATTTTCTGAACCATTCATAATTTTCTTCTTTAGAAAACAATTATTTTAAGCATATGAACAAAATGAATTATTTCTTTTAAACGATTCTTAAGTTCTAAATACTTTCCTTTTCAGCAGAATTGAAAAAATAATGTATTCATAGTTTTTAATTAAAAAAATAGTAAATCCCAATTTTGAAATATCTTGCGAAGTTTCCGAATGGTAAAGAAATCCAAAAAAAGTTTCGCAATCGACGGATATGTAACCGACTTAACTCCCTCCCCTTCGCAGGTGACGTCATTGCCGACACCTGCTAAATAACCAATGAAAGTGCTCCTTTCCCTTCTGTGACCCAACAGAGAGTAGGGAATGGTAATATGCGGCCTGGATCTCATCGACAACCAAATCTGGCAGAAAGTCCACCGGTTGGACCCCTTCCTCCTAATGACAGCTATGGATTTTTGCATTAAATTCTCATATTTCCACGAATCCCTCAGCAACGCTAAAGTAATCTTCCTACTCAAATCTGGTAAAGATCCCAACTGCAAGATATCCTACCGACCTATCTGCCTACTCCCTACACTTGGTAAAATAGTGGAACGTATTTTTACTAACCGCCTAACCCATTATATTCAAACAAACAATATCATCCACCCATAGGCAATATGGCTTCCGGGAATTAATGAGTTGTGAAGACGCAGTTTACGATTTAACAAAATACATTGAACAACTCAGCAGTACAGACCACGTTACCCTAACTACAATAGATATCAAATCCGCCTATGGTAACCTCAACTGGAATAAATGAAACCGAATACTTCATGAATCAAATATACCAGACCACTTTAGAATATTCATTTATAACTACCTTCAAAACTGAACCGTAACTTTTATAGAAAATGATACTATAATTACTAATCCTTACTTCATTCAGGCTTTAGCTGACGATCTGGCGGTGGTGACCTTCGGTAGAAACAAACGTGTCCTAGAAAATAATATCAACCATATCATGTCCACAATCAGCGGTGTCCTTGACTCCCTGTCACTTGAAATCTCTATTAACAAGTGTAGATCCATTGTATTCGGTATGATCCTTCCTCCTGTCAAATAGAAACCAAATTTTTAAAATTAACAATGTAACAATTAAAATCGGAAAAGCAATAAACTACCTGGGAATTATACTGACATTTACCTTGACCATCGATAAATACAAGGCCATACAACTGTCATTATGACGTCACAGGTCGTGGATACAAGTGGATAAATTTTATTTCTTTGACAATATAAAAAATAAGATTTTCACTACATCTTAAAACACTAATTTGTACAACTTGATGCTCTAAACTTCATCTATTCTCTTATAAGTACGATCAAGTATAATTTCTGTGTTCGTTCGTTTTTTTTTGTTTTTTTTAAAGTAAGTTTAAAATGTTTCCCTTCACTTTCACATTTCAAGCATTTACAAATAAGAAAAAAAACTATTTGAAAACAGTATTTTATTTCCATATACAATAGCACTTTTGTTTTCAATACAATTATTTAAATATAAAGAACCCCCACACTTTCCAGTCGACGGCCAAATAGTTGAACTTCTTGAAGTCAAATTTAATAAAATTATTCGCAACTTTCTTCTTAATGCAGCATAATGTATACATTCTAAGGGAAATATGTACATTTTTTATATGATTTATTCATATATTATTGGATAAAATGCTATTTATAAAATGCTAAATTTTACACAGTACGCAAGGCGTTTGCTCTTTCTTTTGAATGTATGTTACCCATGAGGCCTCGGGTACGATACGAGCGGCGAGCGGTGAAAGACTTGCGGCAGACCGAATGAGGAAAAGAACGGTGCGAGTTGGTCTGGATACAATGAGAGTGAAGGCGATATTTTCCGTCGATTCCTAAAGTGACGTCATCCAGCGAACTAGCTGACGATAATGGTGAGATTATCACAAAATATCAAGTTTAAAAAAAAAAATAACATTTGTAACTTGTACGCTTTCTCTCCTTTTATCCAAGACTCCAGAGGATGACCAGGAAACAGGGAAACGTGTCGATTTGCTGCTCCAGGGTGGCTATTTCAACCTCACCTAATTGGCAACAAACTGTAGGGTATTGGGATCGCGTGGAATTGAAAGATATAGAAGAATTAAGATTAACTACCATTTTATTGATAGACTAGGTTATATGATTTGTCCATATTTACAACGAAGAGTACGATGTGAACAGATACGTATCTTCTTACATATAGCGTCGGGCTTTTCGCTCTCAGACGCACAGCACCATTCACATTCGTGATTCCAGCTCAAGTAAAAAAACTATTCTTATTGGGGTTCACAAAAGTAGAAACAGGTTTTGAATATACAATAGGGAATCCTCTGGTTCGTGTCGCCCTCTATTGGCGAGACCTAATATTAATTAATATATGGATATCTGTTTCATACTCCCCCTCTGGTTCTGCCGACGTCCCGACAAAGAACCAGCAAGGAGTTTTCTGGGACGCCCACGCTTTCGTAAAGGCACCAAAGGTGTGGCATCGGAATCGGTGCACGGTCTAAGGGCTGATGAATGATAGACTCCCATTGATGTCTCAGGAGAGTCTGGATTTGCAACTTGGAATGTTGTTGGCGACCTTTGGGCGACAACTATATAGGGTCCATCTCTACGAGGCATGAATTTGGATGTTTTGTTCTTTTCCGCGTTACTTGCAAAATGTCTATTGACCCACACTTTGTCACCTTGGCTAAGTTGAGGACCAGTTCTTCGGTTTTTGTCAGCATATCGTTTGCGGTCATCTTGCCTTTGTTCTACAATGTCTTTGACCTGTTTGGTCATTTTGACGAATTGTTTGAGATATGGAATTATCTCTACTGCAAAGTTGTCATTAGAGATTATACTCCGCATGTCATGTGCAATATCGTCGGTTGTTCTCAACTCCCGACCGAATTGCAGAAAAGCAGCAGTTTGGCCAGTTGTTTCGCATTTTGCTGTATTCATGGCAAAACGGATAGTTGGCAGTTTCTCCACCCAAGAGGTATGGTCATCACCAACGAGAATTGCTAGTCGTGGTTTAAGATCTCTATTTTTCCTTTCTACTGGATTTGCTTGTGGGTGGTATACCGGGATCAATACCTGATCAATATCCAGCAGAAAGCATGCTTGTTGCATCACCGAGCTTACGAATTGAGATCCGTTGTCGCTTATGCATTTCCGAGGTAAGCCATACCTCATGAAAACTTCTTCAATCAGAGTGGTGGCGCATTCTTGAGCTGTAGCATTAGTTAAAGCGAATAACTCTACCCATTTCGTGGAACAATCTTCAACCACGAATATCCATTTCTTGCCATCCTTGTTTTCTGGAAGTGGACCAAAGAGATCTATCGCAAGAGTTTCGAATCTCTGCGCATAAACAGGCGTCTGCAATATACCTGATGGTTTCTGATTGGAAGGCTTGTATCGATTACAGTCGGTGCAATTTTTGACATACTCACTGATGTATTTCCTCATTCCATTGAAGTAGTATCTTTTAGCGACTCGGTGGTATGTTCCCTCAGCTCTGTAGTGTCCAGCGGTTGGGGCATCATGGTACTCCTTCAGGACTCTTTCGCGTTCTTGTGCTGGTACAACTAGTTGAGCCTCTTCCGATTCTGAGTCAGATGCGTAGCGGTAGAGTACTCCTAGGTTCATGATGTACCCACGTCTTGTCCAGTTGGTGAAATCTACGTCTTTCATTTCACTTTCGAATGAATCTATAATTTTCTTCAGTTCGTCATCTTTAAGTTGCTCCTCCCTCAGCTCCTTTGGACTTCGGCTTGGTAGATGAACAACTATGGTGCAGAGCTCGCACTCATTTTCGTCATGAGAACAATTTGGTCTCGATAGCATATCTGCGACCACGTTGGATTTTCCGGGAATATATTCTATTTTCAGATTATACGATTGCAACTGCAGGGCCCATCTGGCCAGTCTGCCAGATGGAGATTTGAGGGTCATCAGCCACTTCAGAGGCTGGTGGTCTGAGGCCACAGTAATCTCTGTTCCTTCTATATAACCTCGAAATTTGTTCAATGCCCAAACTACTGCCAGTGCTTCTCGTTCCGTAGTTGAGTAGTTTCGCTCGGCAGGATTCAATAAACGGCTAGCATATTCTACCGGATGTTCGTCACCCTCTAGACTTTGGATTAAGACGGCACCTAAGGCAAAATTACTCGCATCACAGCGGATTATGTACGGCTTCGTTTCATCAGCCTGTTTTAGAATTGGTGTGGTTACTAAACATTTCTTCAATGCTTCAAAAGCAGCTTGTTCATTATCACCCCAACTCCACTTGACCTTCTTCTTAGTGAGATTACTCAGAGGTCTTGAGATGTCAGCAAAGCTAGGTATGAATTTTCTGTACCATGAACATGTTTGCAGAAAGGACTGTATTTGTTTCACATTTCTGGGAGGTGGAATGTCTAAAATGGTGGAGATCTTTTCAGGGTCTACTTCCATACCACTTGGTGTTATCCAAAAACCCAGGTATTTCACTCGAGAACATGTGAAATGGCACTTTTCTCTATTTGCATTGAGATTAAATTTTCTCAATCTATCAAAGACGGCTTGGAGGTCTTTGAGATGCTGGTCAAATGACGTAGAAAGCACTATTATATCATCCAGGTATACTAATATCTTGATGTTTGGAAGTCCTATTCGGAAGTTATCCATCAACCTCTGGAAGGTGGCTGGGGCATTACGTAATCCAAAAGGCATCCGTTTGAAACGGAAGGTCCCATACTGACAAACAAATGCTGTTTTGTCTTGATCCTTGGGTGCCACACTGACTTGATGATACCCTGATTTTAAATCGATTGTTGACATAAATACTGTATGCTTCGCGTCATGTAACAGGTCGTCCATTCTTGGCAATGGGTAGGTATCCGGAACAGTGATTGCGTTCAATTTTCGGTAGTCAACACACAACCTCACGCTACCGTTGGGTTTAGGGACTAAGACTACTGGAGATGCATATGGACTTTCACACTCTTCAATAATATCTTCTTCTAGTAGGGCATCCAACTCTTTCTTCGGAATCTCTTTCTTGACTGGAGACAGTCTGTAGGGAGGACCCGATACTGGAGGATGGTTTCCTGTATTGATATGGTGCTCAATAAAAGTTGTTGCCACTCCCCCTGGCTGAAAGTTTACTTCATTTCTTTTCAGTAACGAGTTCAATCCACTTCTCTGTGAGCTGGGGAGGTGTATCCCTTCTTCTTCTCTTAAATGACAGGAATTGAGTGTCTTCACCTCTGTCTTCTTGACTGGTACAGGTCCAACTTCTGCAAATGGATACTTTTCTTGCACTTCGTCATCGAAATGCCATTCTCTTTTCTTCATATTTAGAACAATTCCGGACCGTTCTAAGAAATCGGATCCCAAGAGAGTCTTGTTGTCGGTAGCTTCTGGTAGTACTATTAAAGTTGTTGGGAATGATCTTCCTTCCAATTCAACTGCAATTTCGGTCTCGTACACTTCCTTCTCCGATTTTTGACCATCTGCCAAGGAAATGGTGTGGTGGGTTGAGGAGAACTCGACATTCTGTTCTTGCAAGTGATGATATAAATCTTCGCCAGCAATTGAGTGAGTTGCCCCAGTGTCAGCACAAGCGGTTCCAAAGATTCCATTTACAATTTTTATATATATATACAGTCAGGAAATATATGAAATCTAATAAACAGTTTCTGAACACACTAAATTATACATATGCACAATACGATAGCTATTTACGTGTAAGAAACATAAAAATATGATAATTAAATCAGTACTTCCCAGGTTTTCACCAAAAAAATCAACTTGTAAGGTAAGTCAAACAAATGCTTTCCGTTGATGTTCTTTTTTTATTTTTCAAAAGAAAACCAACATAGCTTTGAATTTAGACTTTAATCTGAACCAATACTCAACACTTTGGTTGTAAAACTTAGGTATCAAACTTTCATTTAAAACTGCCTTAGTTCCTTAATTTTCATCAAAAATTAATTTTGAAACATGTGATAGTTCAATTTTAGCTATCAGAATGGAATCAGTAAAATTCAATTTCCTACACTCAGTCTTTGCATAAGTGCGTTTACAATAAACTTTAAATTTTCTCTCCAAATTTTAACTTTCCTTTCACTATTTTATTTCAACAGTCTGTTTTCGACTTTATCAGTGAATTAATTACCCAAGTTAAACTTCTAAAACTTGTTATCAAAATACTATCAAGGTAGCACTCAAACTAATGAAGGTCAGTTGCAGTATAAATTATGATTACTACACAATTCAGGGAATGTATATAACTTTAAAACACCAAAATGTAAAAAGGAACAGAATTTTATTAAAAACTAAAAGAACTCACACACTTTATTCCTTTTTGGCGTAACGTAAATTACCACACTTAAATCAATTTTATAAATTTTAAAAATATCTTTAAAATACTTTCGTTTCTATTAAAATTTAGATTTTTATTGGTTGATTTAAGAAATAAGTTGAGTATTTTACTTTGAATTACTTTTTGTTATTATATTTATAAAAACAGTTAAACTGAAAGTGTCTAAATGTAATGTAAGTTACAAATAGAATGGTCCAAAGAACAAATGGTTACTGATTAAAAAAAATCTCAAGACATATTTCATCTTGAGGTGGCAATCTCAGTTAACAAGAAATATTATTTTATAATTAAATGTGTCACCAATAATATATTACAAAGGGCAAATGATTATTGATTAAAATATGCCACAAATTTATTTCTTATTTCTATTGCTGCTTCGGTTGGCCTTCGGTATATATTTGGAACGGGATCCGAAGAACTTCTCAATTCACTCTCGGTCTCTTCACGGAGAAATGATATGTAGTCCGCGTCGATAAGGCCATTCCTGTCTCTGATAATATTATGCAATATGCAAGCAGCTTGAACAAGCTGGTTTACTTTTGAGACGTTTGGTACCTCTATGGAGGTTACTAAAAATCGCCATTTTGCCGGTAAAATTCCAAAAGCACATTCAATAGTTTTTCTAGCCTTTTCTAGGTTATTATTGAAGTTTTCTTGGGATGCTGTTAAGTGTTTTGATGGAAATGGACGCATAAGGTACGGTTTCAATGGGAACGCCTCATCTCCAATCAGAACGTGTGGTGTTGAAAAACGCTAGTTGGCAAGATTTTTAGAGGAGGTACATTAAAATCATTGTTCTCCAGCCGTCTAAACAATTCGGTGGCCATAAATACTCCTCCATCACTTTGTTTACCTCTCGCGCCTACATCAACAACCAAAAACTTTTTGTCGGCATCAGCAACTCCCTTTAAAACTATCAAAAAGTATTTCAGATAGTTGAAGTAACTCGATCCACTATGCGGAGGGCATTTGAGTTCACAATGGCGACTATCTATTGCTCCAAAGCAGTTCGGGAATTGCCATAAAAGAAAATACTTTTCTGCTACATTCTTGAGGTGCTCTTCGGTGGGTGGTGGCATTACTTTAGGTCCAAACTCAAATATAATCGCTTGGCATGTATTATAAACTATCAAGCTAACAGTACGTCTTCCAAGTCTAAATTCAAATGCTAGGTGTCTGAAACTGGCTCCTGTTGCTAGAAACCTGAAAGAAAAGAGAAAGGAATGTTTTAGTATACAATAATTAAATCAATATTTTTAAAATTAATTTACAAAATTATGTAATTAAAGAAATTATATTTTTAATTGTAATAAAAATATCAAATTAAGCTCTTACTAGCAATGTATGAGCCAATCCTTTTTATTTAGGTATTTTCATTACAAATAATTAAAAAATAGCAAACATATATTACTTTATTTTGTATCAAGTTTTGGGGGTAAAAAGAGACTGTAGGTCAATCAATAAGAAAAATCAATCTGAGCTTAAAATCACCTAAATAAGTTGCAATTGCACATAAAAGTTGTTAATGCATATAAAATGATGCACAGGGAAATTTCGCTCTTTTTCCCTACTCGTAAACAGATTAGACATATTAAATGCATATTTGGTAAAGTTAAAATAATTATTTTTCCATATACCTTTATCACCAAATAAGCTTATATAAAACAAAAACATAACTAGAGAAACTCCTCATAACTTAGTTATTTTAACTTTTTTTTAGGAGTAGAAAAAAGAGCGCAAAATGTTCCGTGCTGCATCCAGATATTTCTCATATAAAGTATTTATATTAAAATCTTTGTTTTTATGAATGATTTTTTTACATACCTGAGCGCTACAACTAGTCTCTCTTCTGGTATCACTTGCTGCCTAAGACCAGACCTTTTCTTTTCCAAGCGTGGGGCTATTTTCTGGAGTATATAATCGAATGTCCGGATAGACATTCTTGTATATTCAAAAAATCTAGCTTCATCGTTTCTTAAATTTTTAAACAGATGGTGGTATTCTCCATAAACATTTCTACTTTTATTGATGGGATGAACTCCATGTTTCCTCTTGTTTTTTTAACAACTTGTGTTTTAATACACAACTGGCTTCACTCAAAACGAGTAACTTAGCTTGTTCACTGCATGATGCCATGTTTGGAACTGATGCAAAATACCGCTGAGCTTATTGGACTGTTTAATTTCTTTTCCCAACAACTCCCCCCCCCCTCTCCCACAGTGGCGCAGAATCACGAAAAGCTGGCCTAAACCTTATAAATAAAGTTGATCATAGCAGATGGTTTAATAGCTCTGAGTTGAAAACATCTGCGCTCATTACTTCACTCCAAAGTTAGTTTTCTTGGAAGGCAGATGTTTGTCTAGCTGTGCATTGATATATATTACCACTGAAAATAGTTACGTAGTTAGTTTTGGAGAGTTTTCTAATAATTATGAAATGTATTTAAAGATATAATAACTTCTTATTTCATATAAAAAAGTATTCTGCTCATTTATTTACTAATAGTTGCAGAGCTACAAATATTAGTAAAAATATTTACATATTTTTTTGAGAACTCGATTTTCATTGTGAGGACAGATTTTTCCCCAGAAAAAACTTTATACGTTATAAAACATTTTAGGCAAGTTTAATCTAAAATAACTGTTAAAATGCCATAAGTTTTTACTGTGTAAGAACGCGTGAGAGTTAGGGAGTAAGGAGCACAATTTCTTTAATAATAATAATAATAATAATAGTAATGCAGGAATATCAATTGAACGCAGAAACAAATTGTGGAAAATCCATAATACGCTATTCAAGACCAGAATAATATGTTCACCAAGCTTGCAAATTATTGCTAGATGCCAGTTATTTCGAAACGGTCATGTGTGGTTGAAACAGCTGTATTATTTTCGCTCTTATCATAGCCAGCGCTGATCACTGATCTACTACTCGAGTCGCTCTGCCACAAATCGCTCTCAGTTCGTATCGTATCCGACGCTAATTAATCACACCAAATTAATCCCTCGGCTAGTTCGCTGGAGGACGTCATGTTAGAAATAGATGGAAAATACCGGCTTCACTCTCATCGTACCCAGACCAACTCTCAATGTTCTATTCCTCCTTCGGTCTGCCGCAAGTCTTTCACCGCTCGCCGCTCGTATCGTACCCGAGGCCTTATGCCTCAAAACATGCAATGTTTTTCTCCAATGAAGGTCAATGGGAAACGCCGCCTCTGCTCCTATTTTTTGCTCTATGTGAAACAGAGCAGAAAAAAAAAACCAGTTTTGCAAGTTAACCACAAATCACGCCAAGCGGACAGGAATACGTAACATATTCTATGTAAATAATGTATATTTTCATCCTCGAAGGAGGCTGTTGAGAACATCGATATAGATAAACAACTGGATAGAAAGCTGGGAAAATGAAGCCATTGCCAGATACTGTTGGTGAGATAAAAAATACGGATTGTCGAGGATTGAAAATAAAATTTTGGGTTGAACACAGTAGAAATGTCAATAGTAAACCCTAATTAGTAATAATGTGCAAAAAAATATCTACTCTAGCAATTTACAAGGTTTTTCGCATTTCCATCCAACTATAAAAGTGAACTGTGATTGGTTAATCATCCCACTAGTGTCATCCACAACCGGCATGTTTTTCTCCTTGCATTGACATCGGAGCAGTCTTCCAACTGTTTATCTATATCGATGGTTGAGAATCGAGAATTAAATTTGTAGTGAGTGGAATCACTTATTTTCGTGTTAATATGTTTTATGTATCTGGCAACACTTTCTATTTCTCTTTCAAATAATTTCAAATTTCATGTCAATAGTTGTACTATGCTTCTCTTCCTTTTCTACCGTTTAAATCCTAAATTTTAATTAGCTAAATTTAAAAAGTGATCACTATTTCAATAATATTAAAACAGTTATTAAAAAATAGTGGCTGCTGCCATTTATTAGCGAAAATCATCCCCCTTGGTGTAGAATCCTTAGTCTAACTTTAACATTTTACTAACGGCCCCCTTAAACGAAAAACTAACCGTTTTTTCATCAGAAGATGTGCATACAAGCAACAGGTTTGCTATTTCAGTTTTGTTCACTTACAGTAGAAATTCTATCTTCGTTTTCAATTCTTATCTTATTTATTAAAAAACAATTTACAATTCTTATCTTACTAAAAGTATAATATATAATTTTACTTTTAAACTAATTAAGTTGAATGCAGCCCAGCTGTACCCCACAATTCGCCACTGATTTAAAATCTTTTTTGTTTGAGAATTCGCTCTGAAGGTGATATTTCAAAAATGGAAAAGACTGTGTATCCCAATGAGGCTGAAACCCCTAGTGATATTTAAATTTTCATTAAAGCTATTATGCTATTTGAAAAGAAATCAAAGAAAAGTCGAAGGACTGGAAAAATGTTATTTCTGATAGAACAAAAGAGATTATTTAATTTTAGATGAATATTTCTCACATGTGTAAAGTCGTTTATTAAATATGTATACAATTCCTTAATGTTTTTGGTATTTGCGTATTAACGCCATCACAGCTACAGATTTGACAGTTTTTAAGTGCTGCCAATCTACACCTAAAATTATTGTGCAAATCATAAAATAAAACCAAAAGATAACTGGGTGCGTGTGCAAACTACAAGATTGCTCTTTATTGGCGGCACTTAAAAACCGCCAAATCTGTAGCTGCTGTAGCGTTAATACGCAAGTACCCTGTTTTTTTACAGAAAAGAGCTAAAATGTGGTAACATATTTTTAAAATTGGATTGGGTGATTGAAAGGGTGTTTTTAAAATAATAATTTTAAACTGCATGACTTAATTATATTCGATTTAATAATTTTCTCCTTATTTTATTTACTGTGAAGATGTAATGCAGTCAAACCCTGTTAACGTGAATCGGTGGGGCCGAAATTGTTTGCACTAACCGAATTTTGTGTTAAACAAATAAGTTAATGTTAAGTTTTATGAATGGGGAACTGCTGTTACTTCACGTTAAACAGGATCTCATGTTAAGCGATTTCGCGTTAACAGGTTTGACTATAATTTTAAGGTTCGTAATGAATATTTGTGAGTCCTTAAAAACTCCTTAATTTTCAGTTTGAAAAATGATTGAGAACCCTATTGTAGCTGTAGCCGCTGGTTTTTTCCACAAAACGTTCATACGATACAAACGTTGCAGAACGGTCACTTTGACTGAAGAAAGGCAAGTTCTTCGTTCTTTATTTTTTTTTCATTCGCAGGCCATAAAGGAAATGCTAAGGGTAGTTCATCTTCTATCTGTTTTACCTATAGTGTTCGGTGTTTTACTTATATTATTTAGTATAGTGTTCAGTGTTTTACTTATATTATTTTCTATAGTGTTCGTTGCAGATCTTCGATTAAAAGGTATCGTTCTTAATTTTGCTTTGTCATCAAGAAGTTTTTATAATTTTTTCTCAAGCTTTTCGTTGTTAACTGATTATTGAAACATTTACTTTTTAATAACTTGCTTGTGGAAGGACTAGTTTTGCAAGCTCTTAATTTTCTAGAAACTTATATATTTACTTATACTTATATATTTCAATACTTGCAAATTAGTTGGAATTTTGTAGTCAAATATTTTTAAATCATCACAAGCTATTTTGCTGCCAAGACTCAAAATATTTTGAAAAAAGAATAGTGTTACCATATGATCGACAGGAAAGGAAGGATCGAAGAAAGTAGAGCGACTCACCGCTGTGATAAATGTTTTTTATGTTGCTATCCAAAAATATTGACCTAAATATTAAAATTAATGTAATGGAACTTAAATATTAAAATGTACTATGTTGCGGGTTCCTCTAGCTGTTAATAAAATATGAAAATAATTAAGTATGAAAAATACTGAATTTGGTGATTTTTTTTAGAAAATTTGGATTTTCAAAATTTTTTTAGATACCTAAAATTGTTTTCAAAAACAAAAAGAATTGGTATAACTTTTTAATGGTAATAGAACATTTTAAGATTGGGAACAAAGTGATTTGTTTCTAGAGGGGCGTTTGTTGTACCTTAGTACACATTTGAATGTTCTGCCTTGCACAAAGTAAGAGATTGCAGTAGTATACAATGTGAATGATGTAAATCCCAAGTTCTCACTGAAATCAAAATGCAAGAACAATGCATTTATCAGCATATCTGTTTTCATTACTTTTCAAAACACTTTTATCGTTTCACATAAACATGCTCTAGAAAGTGTGGCGATTTCTTTTCTAATCTTTCAATGTGAAGCATACAGTTAGCTGTGCGACGACTTTCATTTCACCCTTCATCCACTGAGAGAACTTCTTTCTTCCAAATCATTTTCAGTTAAAGCCTCTTGTCTCATGAAGCTTTTTAAAATGTTCCCATTGTTCACACTTCTGATAAAAACAATTGTTACTTTTTATATCAGGCAATAATTTTTACAAAATCAGAAGTACGATTCTTCAAAAATTTTATTGTTTCTAATAATAGTCTGACATTTTCTTGATAAATACATAAATTTAATGTTTGGTGACACAAGCAAACTCGTGTTAGTCGAAGCTCACAAAATTTTGAGGGACTTATTTTTTATATCAGTGTATTCTGGACATTTTTTTGTGCTTCACCTAAAGTGATTGTTAAATACCTTTTTTAACTTCTTTGTTTTATGTTACCTTAATAATCATAGTCCTTTTTACCAGGCGCTTGGCAGGATATGTTAGCTTTTTCATAGAAAACTTTATCTTTTGATTTTACGTTGCCAATTTTTATTTTTTTTTTAACATTTGATTTTTTGTATAAATTAAGTCATTGTATACCCATTTGATTATATCTTGCTCTACACTGTGACTTATAATACAGAAACAACATTTAAGGTGTTTTCAGCTCTTCATTCTTAAAACCTTTTTTTGTTTGACATACACCTTTCCTTTTTGTTTTGTTGTTCTCTTTGTTTTTTAGATTCATTGTCTTCGAAAGATTTAAAATTTCCACTAACCTTTAATTTTTCTATTTGTTCTTTTTCCTTTCTGCTGCTGTTTTTCTTATCTAAAGTACAAATTCAAGAAGGAATATAAATGACACTGAGTTAAATTTGTATTTGTTTAAATACCTTAATAAAACTTTTCTTATCAATTAAGTCATGGATGAGATTGCGACTTGCCATGTGATGTGACGTACAGTACAGAAACAAAATGTCTTATATTTTCAATGAAAATGCAGATTATTTTAAAATTCAAAAGTATTGTAAAAGTAATTTGTATAAGGCAATAAATTACTAAATATTTTTAATTTCTAGCAAAATTTAAAATAATTAGGGAAGACGGTCCACTTTTACAGTTTTTATTTTTTTTCTATTTGAATGGAAAAGTCAATTCACCTGAAAATAATTATGCATACTATTCAAACTTTTTTTCTCTTCTCATAATTTTTTAAGAACATAATTTTCAATCTACGTGTTTGAAAAAAAAATAAAAAAATTGTGATCATGAAGTGGACCACTGTACCCTGTCTGAAGGGTATACTAGTCCAGCTCTTAGGTCACAGTGAACCAACCTCTAATTATACAGTATAAATGGGATTTTTTAATTTATATATATTTCTTAAGTATGCAAGATGACATAATAAATGTTTAAATATAAAATAAAGATCAAATTATGAAAAAATATTTATTATTATTACAAAAATTAGTTATAAAAATGTAAAAGAAATGAGTGAATATTAAATTTTGAAAATGGAATTTTAAGAATCTTGTTATGGCATTCTCTTGTTTTATTTCCTTTATTTGGCCTTTTATATGGCCCTTTTCATGATTTGTTCTAATGTACTTTTAATTGGGTATTTGTTAGTATTTTTGAAGACCTTTTGTTTTCCAGCTATAAGGATTGGACGAACCTCTTCAGGAGTTTGGATAGTACTTCAGATTGATTACTACAACTTGGTCAGTTACAATTCATGGTCCTCAAAAAATAATTTTACTGTACAGTCATATTCCTTTTACTTGCTAATCACAGAATTATGAAACAATTAAACCGACATATTTTATTCCTTTTTTTATTTAAAGCTACATTAGCTATCAATAGATATTTTTTTTTTTAATTCATGCTGAAAATTTTGTCTCTCAGGAGCACAGTTGACCATGTACCGCTTTACCCCACAAGTGGGTGGTTCACTGTGTCCCATGCTGAAGAAGAAGAAATAATCATGCTAAAATGATACATAGAAGATTGCATACTTGCAAATTTTCTTTAGATTTAAAAAAATAATAAGATCTTAGTTTTACAAAACAACTGCTCAATACTATTTGTCTGCTGTTTCTTTTCTCAGGAAATGAGAAGAAAAAATTAATGTTCGAAAAATTACTTTAAGGCAGGATTAGCACGTTTTAAACCAAATGGTTTAATTGGGTATTTTTTTTTTCAACCCCCACACACACATACACTTTTTTTTTTTTTTTTAATTGTATTTTTTTAGTTAGATTTTTCAAATTATTTGATGTTGTAAATAACTTGTATGTTTAACCAAAATTTTCCATTCTAAAAGGAATTTATTGAAAATGTAAGTTATAGAATGATGGCAAATGCAATAAAATGATATAAAAAAGTAGTTAAAAAGAGTTTATGTATTTCTTACTGTAAAAACAACTACAGCGAATGTTAAGAGAATTTTTTCCTTTTTTGAAGTCGTAGAATTGTTGCGTAACAGACAGGTTTTAGAAAAAGCAACACTTATTTTTTTCTTCAAAATTTTAAATCCAAAATTTGTTTGAATGGAATACTGAAATAATAATTTATTTTTATTTCTTAAGAAAATATTTCACTAAATGAAACTCTCATGGATGACAGTTTTCCTCCTTTTGGAGG
Source organism: Linyphia triangularis (assembly GCA_963978545.1). Lineage (NCBI taxonomy): Eukaryota > Metazoa > Arthropoda > Arachnida > Araneae > Linyphiidae > Linyphia > Linyphia triangularis. Next base: position 96,430,179 of record OZ021728.1, read on the forward strand.
ATTTCCTCTTATTTAGTTTTTTATGTAACATTTTCCTTCTCTTTGTTCCTGTTTCGAGGATTCACATTTTTCAGATCTGAACCAGTTTTTCCTGCAAAAAGTATACTTTTCCTCATGTCTAAACAAAAGATTTTTCCCTCTGAGCTCCCCTTTCCTCACAGATTACTTCACTAATTTCTAATCTTTGAAATGTAATTATTATATAGTATACGAAATTTCATTGTATCTTTGCAATTATTGAATCATCCTTCCTGCATACTTTTTTTTGTTGAATTTTTGGATTTCCTTCCGCAAGCTTTTTTAACGAATTTTTGGATTTCCTCCTTTTTGCTCTCTGATCACTTTCATCCCGGAACTCTACACTCTTGGTACTATAACATGATTGTGTGATGTTTTGTAAATGAAAAATTATATAGATAGGTACTATTGAACGATAAGTTTTAATATTAATCTAATCGATATATTAATGTTTTATAATTATTAAATTTGAATTATAGCTTTGATTTTTTTTTTTTTTAATTTTACATTTGCATTTAAATTTTTTTTCTAAAATAAAGGTTTTGTGCTTTAACAACTTATTTCTATAGCTTAAAAATATCATTTTGAACAATTTATCACCATTACTGATGAATCTAAGAGTAATATTCCATGCATTATGTAGTAAACAATTAGCATTGTGTTATACTGTATACATTGAATTTAGAAAATATCTCGAAATCACGTATTAAAGTTATGATTTGAATTATCACATAAGTAACAACAATTGTTTATTTACTTAGTTTCAAAAGGAATAGTTAATGTCAATTTATTTATAAATATGTGTCCAAGTAATTAGAATTAAAAAAAAAAAAAAAAAAAAAAACGGTTTAAATCAAAAAAACCCTGTTTTTTTTAATATTTTTTTTTATTTATTTTTTTATTAGAAAAACCTGGTTCTTTTCCAACCCTGCTTTAAGGAGCTCCAAACATCAACCCTTAATAAAATGGTTGTTTTTCCTATAATGTGCTTTTTAAGCATTTATAAAACTAGCTCATGCTATCATCTATGAGCCTTAATTTGAAGCTTAAAATGTTAAAAAGAAGTAAATTAACAAGGGTTGGACCATTCTGCCCCTAGGTCTACTGTGTCCCATCTTCTATAAAAACTTATTTCTTGTGACTTACACTACAAGTATATATAGCTATTTTCATTTGCTTTAATAATAATACATCCTATAAGGAATCAGTGTTAAAAATTTATTCTGAGAATAAAATAAATATCATTTTTAAGGATTAGCTGAAAAAAAAATTATTTAAATAAATAACCTTTACAAAGAGCAAATTAAAATGGTACGAACGACAACAACATAAATAAAAGTAATATCTTTGAAACCGCACTGTTGCCAAAGAAAAACTTATAAATTTCTGTCGGAAAAAAGCATGTTTTAAATTTTATGCATTTTTTTTTATTCTTGATTCATTAGGCAAACCAAAAAAGATGAGAGATGTACAATTATTTTGTTTTTCTTTGTAATGTTATTAAGAGATGCTTATTTTCTCCATGTATTGTGTTTGCAGGTTTCTTTACCTTGAGGCCATTTGATTGTAGAAGTCATGGAAACCATCAAACAACAACCACAGCCTGTCCTAAGATTTCCTGACCATACATTAGTTGGACTAGAGCTTACAAATATTTTTCTTGTGTTCTCTGTAACACGTTTTGTATCATTTTCTCATTCATTTACATTTTACTAACCATAATTAGATGGAATTCTTTCTTTCTTCTGTTTGATTTAATTTAATTTTTTTAGTGTATTCTAAATAGTTCTTGTATACTTTGAAATATTCCTACTTTTTTTTCTAACAATCCTCTTTTATGCCTATCTATGTATAATTGAGGAATCAAGAAAAAGATTTTCCTCTTCAATTTAATCTGTAAATTACTGCAATGTCATTTTACTGAAAAGACATAGGAACTTGAAGTTCATTTTACTTTGGACACCTAAACTGTATGCCACATGGGGATGAAGCAGTGGCTTGCAGTTAAGATGCCTTGAATTGAACAAGGTATGGAAGAATCCAGCCAATTTAGAGCACATGTTCTTGGTAGTTTCATTTGAGGCCACATGGTGGGAACTTCTGGTTGTACCAGCTTTTGTCCCCTACATTTAAGAACAGCAGGGGTGATGTCCTTTGGCAATACCTCCCTTGCTTTTCTCTGGAGGATCTTGCTATAGGTAACAGCTTCTGTCTTCAATGTTTGGGAAACAGCAAGGGTGATGGCAGCCAGAAAGCTTTCCAAGAGACTGAAATTTTTTTAACACATATTGATAAGATAGTGTTAAAGGAACAGGTGTTGCGAGTTGAGCTGTGATGGTAAGCGATTCTTAGTCCATTATAAAATAGAGCCAGTCACTTTGACAATTCACACTGTTTTTTCTTGCGTTGTGTCAATTTTATTTGGCATCGAGTTAGGGAAGCGACTTGTGTGCATTGCCTGGCCTAAGTGACTTGCTGTATTGGGACACATGCTAGGTTAACCAATTTGAAACACTTGGTTAACCTAACATTTATAGAATCATTATGTGGGAGGTTAAATTCCAATACCTCCCACACCTAAATTGTTAAACAGCTTGTACCCCTACTCGAATTTTTTTCTGTTCCTCTATGCAGTTGCGCCCTGGCCTGACCTGGGAACTAAATTTTTCTTGAATTTTTTTGCATTAATTTTTAGGATTGAAGTCCCTCCCGTGGGGACAAAGCGACTCTTTCGCACGCGCGCGCTACCCGCGCACGCGCGTCATGTCGCTTAGTCCCCACGGGAGTGAGCAAAGAGACTGGTGCTATATTCTGTATGCATTCTAGAAGTAATTCTGTTTTGTTTCTGCTTGTAGGGTTATACTAGCCGGTGCTCAAGAAAGTTCAGTACAGGTTGTGACTTCTCTTCATTGCAGTGAGTTATGTTTCTCTATTCTAATGTGTTTACATATATTTGTGTTTTTAACTCTTTTGGTTGTGTTTCAACATACATTGTTTTGTTTTTCTATTCTAGCTGGGTGAAATTTTTTATATATCAACAAGAATACTAAGGGATAATTTAATCATCTTTTTGAATGTTTTAGTTTTTCATGAGTACCTACTTGCTTGTTCTAAAAAATGTTTGGATCAATTTAAATACCCTATTCCTATGCATCTATATTAAGTATTTAGAGGATATGCAACTATTCCTTCCTCTCAATATTTTTAGGGATTTATTTGGACTTCACTCTCCAATTCCTTTATAATACTAGCTGCATAAACTCCAATTGTCAGGGACAGGGTTGCAACCCCTTCCCCCCATCATTACATAAAACAATTTAATGTACCTTTTTCCCTGTTTATTCACATATCTAAATATATTTCTATATCCTGGACCCCCAATTCCCCATCGATATCACACCTCCAAAATTAATAACCCCATCAATACCACCTTTCCAAAATCTATCTGTGTAAGAAAACCATTATATCTTATGATATAGTTTCCAAATCATAGAGGACGCCACCACAGGGGTCGTTCGATCACCGAAGTCAAGCATCATCGGGCGCGGTCAATACTTGGGAGGGTGACCTTTCATTATAGCGAGAGGTCATCAATCTCGTGTACTTTATTTGTGTCAACAGCCATACCATGATGAACAAACCGGCTCTCGTTCGATCACCGAAGTCAAGCATCATCGGGCGCGGTCAGTACTTGGGAGGGTGACCGTTCTTTTGCCGCTGTTGCGTGCTGTTGGCATTCTTTTGATTTTTGTAGATACTCCTTCAATGCTATCCCTGTAACTCGCTTAGACAAACACTACATTACTGTGTTTCTTCGTTTACATTATTGTGACACACACAGTTATGTCATTGTACATTGTTGTTTCCATATGTGTATTATTCCAATTGTTTTTGTCAATCGTCTGTGGACCCAAACAATGGTCCTTTTCAGGGCCAAAAAGTGTATCTTCCCTTGACATACTGCCTTTTTTTTTTTTTTTTTTTAAATAACTCCCTGCACAATATCATTTTACAGTTGAGGAGGACTTCAATCATGAACAGGCTATTACATTATTTTCATAATCTTTTTGAATGTTTTAGTTTTTCATGAGTACCTACTTGCTTGTTCTAAAAAATGTTTGGATCAATTTAAATACCCTATTCCTATGCATCTATATTAAGTATTTAGAGGATATGCAACTATTCCTTCCTCTCAATATTTTTAGGGATTTATTTGGACTTCACTCTCCAATTCCTTTATAATACTAGCTGCATAAACTCCAATTGTCAGGGACAGGGTTGCAACCCCTTCCCCCCATCATTACATAAAACAATTTAATGTACCTTTTTCCCTGTTTATTCACATATCTAAATATATTTCTATATCCTGGACCCCCAATTCCCCATCGATATCACACCTCCAAAATTAATAACCCCATCAATACCACCTTTCCAAAATCTATCTGTGTAAGAAAACCATTATATCTTATGATATAGTTTCCAAATCATAGAGGACGCCACCACAGGGGTCGTTCGATCACCGAAGTCAAGCATCATCGGGCGCGGTCAATACTTGGGAGGGTGACCTTTCATTATAGCGAGAGGTCATCAATCTCGTGTACTTTATTTGTGTCAACAGCCATACCATGATGAACAAACCGGCTCTCGTTCGATCACCGAAGTCAAGCATCATCGGGCGCGGTCAGTACTTGGGAGGGTGACCGTTCTTTTGCCGCTGTTGCGTGCTGTTGGCATTCTTTTGATTTTTGTAGATACTCCTTCAATGCTATCCCTGTAACTCGCTTAGACAAACACTACATTACTGTGTTTCTTCGTTTACATTATTGTGACACACACAGTTATGTCATTGTACATTGTTGTTTCCATATGTGTATTATTCCAATTGTTTTTGTCAATCGTCTGTGGACCCAAACAATGGTCCTTTTCAGGGCCAAAAAGTGTATCTTCCCTTGACATACTGCCTTTTTTTTTTTTTTTTTTTAAATAACTCCCTGCACAATATCATTTTACAGTTGAGGAGGACTTCAATCATGAACAGGCTATTACATTATTTTCATAATCTTTTTGAATGTTTTAGTTTTTCATGAGTACCTACTTGCTTGTTCTAAAAAATGTTTGGATCAATTTAAATACCCTATTCCTATGCATCTATATTAAGTATTTAGAGGATATGCAACTATTCCTTCCTCTCAATATTTTTAGGGATTTATTTGGACTTCACTCTCCAATTCCTTTATAATACTAGCTGCATAAACTCCAATTGTCAGGGACAGGGTTGCAACCCCTTCCCCCCATCATTACATAAAACAATTTAATGTACCTTTTTCCCTGTTTATTCACATATCTAAATATATTTCTATATCCTGGACCCCCAATTCCCCATCGATATCACACCTCCAAAATTAATAACCCCATCAATACCACCTTTCCAAAATCTATCTGTGTAAGAAAACCATTATATCTTATGATATAGTTTCCAAATCATAGAGGACGCCACCACAGGGGTCGTTCGATCACCGAAGTCAAGCATCATCGGGCGCGGTCAATACTTGGGAGGGTGACCTTTCATTATAGCGAGAGGTCATCAATCTCGTGTACTTTATTTGTGTCAACAGCCATACCATGATGAACAAACCGGCTCTCGTTCGATCACCGAAGTCAAGCATCATCGGGCGCGGTCAGTACTTGGGAGGGTGACCGTTCTTTTGCCGCTGTTGCGTGCTGTTGGCATTCTTTTGATTTTTGTAGATACTCCTTCAATGCTATCCCTGTAACTCGCTTAGACAAACACTACATTACTGTGTTTCTTCGTTTACATTATTGTGACACACACAGTTATGTCATTGTACATTGTTGTTTCCATATGTGTATTATTCCAATTGTTTTTGTCAATCGTCTGTGGACCCAAACAATGGTCCTTTTCAGGGCCAAAAAGTGTATCTTCCCTTGACATACTGCCTTTTTTTTTTTTTTTTTTTAAATAACTCCCTGCACAATATCATTTTACAGTTGAGGAGGACTTCAATCATGAACAGGCTATTACATTATTTTCATAATCTTTTTGAATGTTTTAGTTTTTCATGAGTACCTACTTGCTTGTTCTAAAAAATGTTTGGATCAATTTAAATACCCTATTCCTATGCATCTATATTAAGTATTTAGAGGATATGCAACTATTCCTTCCTCTCAATATTTTTAGGGATTTATTTGGACTTCACTCTCCAATTCCTTTATAATACTAGCTGCATAAACTCCAATTGTCAGGGACAGGGTTGCAACCCCTTCCCCCCATCATTACATAAAACAATTTAATGTACCTTTTTCCCTGTTTATTCACATATCTAAATATATTTCTATATCCTGGACCCCCAATTCCCCATCGATATCACACCTCCAAAATTAATAACCCCATCAATACCACCTTTCCAAAATCTATCTGTGTAAGAAAACCATTATATCTTATGATATAGTTTCCAAATCATAGAGGACGCCACCACAGGGGTCGTTCGATCACCGAAGTCAAGCATCATCGGGCGCGGTCAATACTTGGGAGGGTGACCTTTCATTATAGCGAGAGGTCATCAATCTCGTGTACTTTATTTGTGTCAACAGCCATACCATGATGAACAAACCGGCTCTCGTTCGATCACCGAAGTCAAGCATCATCGGGCGCGGTCAGTACTTGGGAGGGTGACCGTTCTTTTGCCGCTGTTGCGTGCTGTTGGCATTCTTTTGATTTTTGTAGATACTCCTTCAATGCTATCCCTGTAACTCGCTTAGACAAACACTACATTACTGTGTTTCTTCGTTTACATTATTGTGACACACACAGTTATGTCATTGTACATTGTTGTTTCCATATGTGTATTATTCCAATTGTTTTTGTCAATCGTCTGTGGACCCAAACAATGGTCCTTTTCAGGGCCAAAAAGTGTATCTTCCCTTGACATACTGCCTTTTTTTTTTTTTTTTTTTAAATAACTCCCTGCACAATATCATTTTACAGTTGAGGAGGACTTCAATCATGAACAGGCTATTACATTATTTTCATAATCTTTTTGAATGTTTTAGTTTTTCATGAGTACCTACTTGCTTGTTCTAAAAAATGTTTGGATCAATTTAAATACCCTATTCCTATGCATCTATATTAAGTATTTAGAGGATATGCAACTATTCCTTCCTCTCAATATTTTTAGGGATTTATTTGGACTTCACTCTCCAATTCCTTTATAATACTAGCTGCATAAACTCCAATTGTCAGGGACAGGGTTGCAACCCCTTCCCCCCATCATTACATAAAACAATTTAATGTACCTTTTTCCCTGTTTATTCACATATCTAAATATATTTCTATATCCTGGACCCCCAATTCCCCATCGATATCACACCTCCAAAATTAATAACCCCATCAATACCACCTTTCCAAAATCTATCTGTGTAAGAAAACCATTATATCTTATGATATAGTTTCCAAATCATAGAGGACGCCACCACAGGGGTCGTTCGATCACCGAAGTCAAGCATCATCGGGCGCGGTCAATACTTGGGAGGGTGACCTTTCATTATAGCGAGAGGTCATCAATCTCGTGTACTTTATTTGTGTCAACAGCCATACCATGATGAACAAACCGGCTCTCGTTCGATCACCGAAGTCAAGCATCATCGGGCGCGGTCAGTACTTGGGAGGGTGACCGTTCTTTTGCCGCTGTTGCGTGCTGTTGGCATTCTTTTGATTTTTGTAGATACTCCTTCAATGCTATCCCTGTAACTCGCTTAGACAAACACTACATTACTGTGTTTCTTCGTTTACATTATTGTGACACACACAGTTATGTCATTGTACATTGTTGTTTCCATATGTGTATTATTCCAATTGTTTTTGTCAATCGTCTGTGGACCCAAACAATGGTCCTTTTCAGGGCCAAAAAGTGTATCTTCCCTTGACATACTGCCTTTTTTTTTTTTTTTTTTTAAATAACTCCCTGCACAATATCATTTTACAGTTGAGGAGGACTTCAATCATGAACAGGCTATTACATTATTTTCATAATCTTTTTGAATGTTTTAGTTTTTCATGAGTACCTACTTGCTTGTTCTAAAAAATGTTTGGATCAATTTAAATACCCTATTCCTATGCATCTATATTAAGTATTTAGAGGATATGCAACTATTCCTTCCTCTCAATATTTTTAGGGATTTATTTGGACTTCACTCTCCAATTCCTTTATAATACTAGCTGCATAAACTCCAATTGTCAGGGACAGGGTTGCAACCCCTTCCCCCCATCATTACATAAAACAATTTAATGTACCTTTTTCCCTGTTTATTCACATATCTAAATATATTTCTATATCCTGGACCCCCAATTCCCCATCGATATCACACCTCCAAAATTAATAACCCCATCAATACCACCTTTCCAAAATCTATCTGTGTAAGAAAACCATTATATCTTATGATATAGTTTCCAAATCATAGAGGACGCCACCACAGGGGTCGTTCGATCACCGAAGTCAAGCATCATCGGGCGCGGTCAATACTTGGGAGGGTGACCTTTCATTATAGCGAGAGGTCATCAATCTCGTGTACTTTATTTGTGTCAACAGCCATACCATGATGAACAAACCGGCTCTCGTTCGATCACCGAAGTCAAGCATCATCGGGCGCGGTCAGTACTTGGGAGGGTGACCGTTCTTTTGCCGCTGTTGCGTGCTGTTGGCATTCTTTTGATTTTTGTAGATACTCCTTCAATGCTATCCCTGTAACTCGCTTAGACAAACACTACATTACTGTGTTTCTTCGTTTACATTATTGTGACACACACAGTTATGTCATTGTACATTGTTGTTTCCATATGTGTATTATTCCAATTGTTTTTGTCAATCGTCTGTGGACCCAAACAATGGTCCTTTTCAGGGCCAAAAAGTGTATCTTCCCTTGACATACTGCCTTTTTTTTTTTTTTTTTTTAAATAACTCCCTGCACAATATCATTTTACAGTTGAGGAGGACTTCAATCATGAACAGGCTATTACATTATTTTCATAATCTTTTTGAATGTTTTAGTTTTTCATGAGTACCTACTTGCTTGTTCTAAAAAATGTTTGGATCAATTTAAATACCCTATTCCTATGCATCTATATTAAGTATTTAGAGGATATGCAACTATTCCTTCCTCTCAATATTTTTAGGGATTTATTTGGACTTCACTCTCCAATTCCTTTATAATACTAGCTGCATAAACTCCAATTGTCAGGGACAGGGTTGCAACCCCTTCCCCCCATCATTACATAAAACAATTTAATGTACCTTTTTCCCTGTTTATTCACATATCTAAATATATTTCTATATCCTGGACCCCCAATTCCCCATCGATATCACACCTCCAAAATTAATAACCCCATCAATACCACCTTTCCAAAATCTATCTGTGTAAGAAAACCATTATATCTTATGATATAGTTTCCAAATCATAGAGGACGCCACCACAGGGGTCGTTCGATCACCGAAGTCAAGCATCATCGGGCGCGGTCAATACTTGGGAGGGTGACCTTTCATTATAGCGAGAGGTCATCAATCTCGTGTACTTTATTTGTGTCAACAGCCATACCATGATGAACAAACCGGCTCTCGTTCGATCACCGAAGTCAAGCATCATCGGGCGCGGTCAGTACTTGGGAGGGTGACCGTTCTTTTGCCGCTGTTGCGTGCTGTTGGCATTCTTTTGATTTTTGTAGATACTCCTTCAATGCTATCCCTGTAACTCGCTTAGACAAACACTACATTACTGTGTTTCTTCGTTTACATTATTGTGACACACACAGTTATGTCATTGTACATTGTTGTTTCCATATGTGTATTATTCCAATTGTTTTTGTCAATCGTCTGTGGACCCAAACAATGGTCCTTTTCAGGGCCAAAAAGTGTATCTTCCCTTGACATACTGCCTTTTTTTTTTTTTTTTTTTAAATAACTCCCTGCACAATATCATTTTACAGTTGAGGAGGACTTCAATCATGAACAGGCTATTACATTATTTTCATAATCTTTTTGAATGTTTTAGTTTTTCATGAGTACCTACTTGCTTGTTCTAAAAAATGTTTGGATCAATTTAAATACCCTATTCCTATGCATCTATATTAAGTATTTAGAGGATATGCAACTATTCCTTCCTCTCAATATTTTTAGGGATTTATTTGGACTTCACTCTCCAATTCCTTTATAATACTAGCTGCATAAACTCCAATTGTCAGGGACAGGGTTGCAACCCCTTCCCCCCATCATTACATAAAACAATTTAATGTACCTTTTTCCCTGTTTATTCACATATCTAAATATATTTCTATATCCTGGACCCCCAATTCCCCATCGATATCACACCTCCAAAATTAATAACCCCATCAATACCACCTTTCCAAAATCTATCTGTGTAAGAAAACCATTATATCTTATGATATAGTTTCCAAATCATAGAGGACGCCACCACAGGGGTCGTTCGATCACCGAAGTCAAGCATCATCGGGCGCGGTCAATACTTGGGAGGGTGACCTTTCATTATAGCGAGAGGTCATCAATCTCGTGTACTTTATTTGTGTCAACAGCCATACCATGATGAACAAACCGGCTCTCGTTCGATCACCGAAGTCAAGCATCATCGGGCGCGGTCAGTACTTGGGAGGGTGACCGTTCTTTTGCCGCTGTTGCGTGCTGTTGGCATTCTTTTGATTTTTGTAGATACTCCTTCAATGCTATCCCTGTAACTCGCTTAGACAAACACTACATTACTGTGTTTCTTCGTTTACATTATTGTGACACACACAGTTATGTCATTGTACATTGTTGTTTCCATATGTGTATTATTCCAATTGTTTTTGTCAATCGTCTGTGGACCCAAACAATGGTCCTTTTCAGGGCCAAAAAGTGTATCTTCCCTTGACATACTGCCTTTTTTTTTTTTTTTTTTTAAATAACTCCCTGCACAATATCATTTTACAGTTGAGGAGGACTTCAATCATGAACAGGCTATTACATTATTTTCATAATCTTTTTGAATGTTTTAGTTTTTCATGAGTACCTACTTGCTTGTTCTAAAAAATGTTTGGATCAATTTAAATACCCTATTCCTATGCATCTATATTAAGTATTTAGAGGATATGCAACTATTCCTTCCTCTCAATATTTTTAGGGATTTATTTGGACTTCACTCTCCAATTCCTTTATAATACTAGCTGCATAAACTCCAATTGTCAGGGACAGGGTTGCAACCCCTTCCCCCCATCATTACATAAAACAATTTAATGTACCTTTTTCCCTGTTTATTCACATATCTAAATATATTTCTATATCCTGGACCCCCAATTCCCCATCGATATCACACCTCCAAAATTAATAACCCCATCAATACCACCTTTCCAAAATCTATCTGTGTAAGAAAACCATTATATCTTATGATATAGTTTCCAAATCATAGAGGACGCCACCACAGGGGTCGTTCGATCACCGAAGTCAAGCATCATCGGGCGCGGTCAATACTTGGGAGGGTGACCTTTCATTATAGCGAGAGGTCATCAATCTCGTGTACTTTATTTGTGTCAACAGCCATACCATGATGAACAAACCGGCTCTCGTTCGATCACCGAAGTCAAGCATCATCGGGCGCGGTCAGTACTTGGGAGGGTGACCGTTCTTTTGCCGCTGTTGCGTGCTGTTGGCATTCTTTTGATTTTTGTAGATACTCCTTCAATGCTATCCCTGTAACTCGCTTAGACAAACACTACATTACTGTGTTTCTTCGTTTACATTATTGTGACACACACAGTTATGTCATTGTACATTGTTGTTTCCATATGTGTATTATTCCAATTGTTTTTGTCAATCGTCTGTGGACCCAAACAATGGTCCTTTTCAGGGCCAAAAAGTGTATCTTCCCTTGACATACTGCCTTTTTTTTTTTTTTTTTTTAAATAACTCCCTGCACAATATCATTTTACAGTTGAGGAGGACTTCAATCATGAACAGGCTATTACATTATTTTCATAATCTTTTTGAATGTTTTAGTTTTTCATGAGTACCTACTTGCTTGTTCTAAAAAATGTTTGGATCAATTTAAATACCCTATTCCTATGCATCTATATTAAGTATTTAGAGGATATGCAACTATTCCTTCCTCTCAATATTTTTAGGGATTTATTTGGACTTCACTCTCCAATTCCTTTATAATACTAGCTGCATAAACTCCAATTGTCAGGGACAGGGTTGCAACCCCTTCCCCCCATCATTACATAAAACAATTTAATGTACCTTTTTCCCTGTTTATTCACATATCTAAATATATTTCTATATCCTGGACCCCCAATTCCCCATCGATATCACACCTCCAAAATTAATAACCCCATCAATACCACCTTTCCAAAATCTATCTGTGTAAGAAAACCATTATATCTTATGATATAGTTTCCAAATCATAGAGGACGCCACCACAGGGGTCGTTCGATCACCGAAGTCAAGCATCATCGGGCGCGGTCAATACTTGGGAGGGTGACCTTTCATTATAGCGAGAGGTCATCAATCTCGTGTACTTTATTTGTGTCAACAGCCATACCATGATGAACAAACCGGCTCTCGTTCGATCACCGAAGTCAAGCATCATCGGGCGCGGTCAGTACTTGGGAGGGTGACCGTTCTTTTGCCGCTGTTGCGTGCTGTTGGCATTCTTTTGATTTTTGTAGATACTCCTTCAATGCTATCCCTGTAACTCGCTTAGACAAACACTACATTACTGTGTTTCTTCGTTTACATTATTGTGACACACACAGTTATGTCATTGTACATTGTTGTTTCCATATGTGTATTATTCCAATTGTTTTTGTCAATCGTCTGTGGACCCAAACAATGGTCCTTTTCAGGGCCAAAAAGTGTATCTTCCCTTGACATACTGCCTTTTTTTTTTTTTTTTTTTAAATAACTCCCTGCACAATATCATTTTACAGTTGAGGAGGACTTCAATCATGAACAGGCTATTACATTATTTTCATAATCTTTTTGAATGTTTTAGTTTTTCATGAGTACCTACTTGCTTGTTCTAAAAAATGTTTGGATCAATTTAAATACCCTATTCCTATGCATCTATATTAAGTATTTAGAGGATATGCAACTATTCCTTCCTCTCAATATTTTTAGGGATTTATTTGGACTTCACTCTCCAATTCCTTTATAATACTAGCTGCATAAACTCCAATTGTCAGGGACAGGGTTGCAACCCCTTCCCCCCATCATTACATAAAACAATTTAATGTACCTTTTTCCCTGTTTATTCACATATCTAAATATATTTCTATATCCTGGACCCCCAATTCCCCATCGATATCACACCTCCAAAATTAATAACCCCATCAATACCACCTTTCCAAAATCTATCTGTGTAAGAAAACCATTATATCTTATGATATAGTTTCCAAATCATAGAGGACGCCACCACAGGGGTCGTTCGATCACCGAAGTCAAGCATCATCGGGCGCGGTCAATACTTGGGAGGGTGACCTTTCATTATAGCGAGAGGTCATCAATCTCGTGTACTTTATTTGTGTCAACAGCCATACCATGATGAACAAACCGGCTCTCGTTCGATCACCGAAGTCAAGCATCATCGGGCGCGGTCAGTACTTGGGAGGGTGACCGTTCTTTTGCCGCTGTTGCGTGCTGTTGGCATTCTTTTGATTTTTGTAGATACTCCTTCAATGCTATCCCTGTAACTCGCTTAGACAAACACTACATTACTGTGTTTCTTCGTTTACATTATTGTGACACACACAGTTATGTCATTGTACATTGTTGTTTCCATATGTGTATTATTCCAATTGTTTTTGTCAATCGTCTGTGGACCCAAACAATGGTCCTTTTCAGGGCCAAAAAGTGTATCTTCCCTTGACATACTGCCTTTTTTTTTTTTTTTTTTTAAATAACTCCCTGCACAATATCATTTTACAGTTGAGGAGGACTTCAATCATGAACAGGCTATTACATTATTTTCATAATCTTTTTGAATGTTTTAGTTTTTCATGAGTACCTACTTGCTTGTTCTAAAAAATGTTTGGATCAATTTAAATACCCTATTCCTATGCATCTATATTAAGTATTTAGAGGATATGCAACTATTCCTTCCTCTCAATATTTTTAGGGATTTATTTGGACTTCACTCTCCAATTCCTTTATAATACTAGCTGCATAAACTCCAATTGTCAGGGACAGGGTTGCAACCCCTTCCCCCCATCATTACATAAAACAATTTAATGTACCTTTTTCCCTGTTTATTCACATATCTAAATATATTTCTATATCCTGGACCCCCAATTCCCCATCGATATCACACCTCCAAAATTAATAACCCCATCAATACCACCTTTCCAAAATCTATCTGTGTAAGAAAACCATTATATCTTATGATATAGTTTCCAAATCATAGAGGACGCCACCACAGGGGTCGTTCGATCACCGAAGTCAAGCATCATCGGGCGCGGTCAATACTTGGGAGGGTGACCTTTCATTATAGCGAGAGGTCATCAATCTCGTGTACTTTATTTGTGTCAACAGCCATACCATGATGAACAAACCGGCTCTCGTTCGATCACCGAAGTCAAGCATCATCGGGCGCGGTCAGTACTTGGGAGGGTGACCGTTCTTTTGCCGCTGTTGCGTGCTGTTGGCATTCTTTTGATTTTTGTAGATACTCCTTCAATGCTATCCCTGTAACTCGCTTAGACAAACACTACATTACTGTGTTTCTTCGTTTACATTATTGTGACACACACAGTTATGTCATTGTACATTGTTGTTTCCATATGTGTATTATTCCAATTGTTTTTGTCAATCGTCTGTGGACCCAAACAATGGTCCTTTTCAGGGCCAAAAAGTGTATCTTCCCTTGACATACTGCCTTTTTTTTTTTTTTTTTTTAAATAACTCCCTGCACAATATCATTTTACAGTTGAGGAGGACTTCAATCATGAACAGGCTATTACATTATTTTCATAATCTTTTTGAATGTTTTAGTTTTTCATGAGTACCTACTTGCTTGTTCTAAAAAATGTTTGGATCAATTTAAATACCCTATTCCTATGCATCTATATTAAGTATTTAGAGGATATGCAACTATTCCTTCCTCTCAATATTTTTAGGGATTTATTTGGACTTCACTCTCCAATTCCTTTATAATACTAGCTGCATAAACTCCAATTGTCAGGGACAGGGTTGCAACCCCTTCCCCCCATCATTACATAAAACAATTTAATGTACCTTTTTCCCTGTTTATTCACATATCTAAATATATTTCTATATCCTGGACCCCCAATTCCCCATCGATATCACACCTCCAAAATTAATAACCCCATCAATACCACCTTTCCAAAATCTATCTGTGTAAGAAAACCATTATATCTTATGATATAGTTTCCAAATCATAGAGGACGCCACCACAGGGGTCGTTCGATCACCGAAGTCAAGCATCATCGGGCGCGGTCAATACTTGGGAGGGTGACCTTTCATTATAGCGAGAGGTCATCAATCTCGTGTACTTTATTTGTGTCAACAGCCATACCATGATGAACAAACCGGCTCTCGTTCGATCACCGAAGTCAAGCATCATCGGGCGCGGTCAGTACTTGGGAGGGTGACCGTTCTTTTGCCGCTGTTGCGTGCTGTTGGCATTCTTTTGATTTTTGTAGATACTCCTTCAATGCTATCCCTGTAACTCGCTTAGACAAACACTACATTACTGTGTTTCTTCGTTTACATTATTGTGACACACACAGTTATGTCATTGTACATTGTTGTTTCCATATGTGTATTATTCCAATTGTTTTTGTCAATCGTCTGTGGACCCAAACAATGGTCCTTTTCAGGGCCAAAAAGTGTATCTTCCCTTGACATACTGCCTTTTTTTTTTTTTTTTTTTAAATAACTCCCTGCACAATATCATTTTACAGTTGAGGAGGACTTCAATCATGAACAGGCTATTACATTATTTTCATAATCTTTTTGAATGTTTTAGTTTTTCATGAGTACCTACTTGCTTGTTCTAAAAAATGTTTGGATCAATTTAAATACCCTATTCCTATGCATCTATATTAAGTATTTAGAGGATATGCAACTATTCCTTCCTCTCAATATTTTTAGGGATTTATTTGGACTTCACTCTCCAATTCCTTTATAATACTAGCTGCATAAACTCCAATTGTCAGGGACAGGGTTGCAACCCCTTCCCCCCATCATTACATAAAACAATTTAATGTACCTTTTTCCCTGTTTATTCACATATCTAAATATATTTCTATATCCTGGACCCCCAATTCCCCATCGATATCACACCTCCAAAATTAATAACCCCATCAATACCACCTTTCCAAAATCTATCTGTGTAAGAAAACCATTATATCTTATGATATAGTTTCCAAATCATAGAGGACGCCACCACAGGGGTCGTTCGATCACCGAAGTCAAGCATCATCGGGCGCGGTCAATACTTGGGAGGGTGACCTTTCATTATAGCGAGAGGTCATCAATCTCGTGTACTTTATTTGTGTCAACAGCCATACCATGATGAACAAACCGGCTCTCGTTCGATCACCGAAGTCAAGCATCATCGGGCGCGGTCAGTACTTGGGAGGGTGACCGTTCTTTTGCCGCTGTTGCGTGCTGTTGGCATTCTTTTGATTTTTGTAGATACTCCTTCAATGCTATCCCTGTAACTCGCTTAGACAAACACTACATTACTGTGTTTCTTCGTTTACATTATTGTGACACACACAGTTATGTCATTGTACATTGTTGTTTCCATATGTGTATTATTCCAATTGTTTTTGTCAATCGTCTGTGGACCCAAACAATGGTCCTTTTCAGGGCCAAAAAGTGTATCTTCCCTTGACATACTGCCTTTTTTTTTTTTTTTTTTTAAATAACTCCCTGCACAATATCATTTTACAGTTGAGGAGGACTTCAATCATGAACAGGCTATTACATTATTTTCATAATCTTTTTGAATGTTTTAGTTTTTCATGAGTACCTACTTGCTTGTTCTAAAAAATGTTTGGATCAATTTAAATACCCTATTCCTATGCATCTATATTAAGTATTTAGAGGATATGCAACTATTCCTTCCTCTCAATATTTTTAGGGATTTATTTGGACTTCACTCTCCAATTCCTTTATAATACTAGCTGCATAAACTCCAATTGTCAGGGACAGGGTTGCAACCCCTTCCCCCCATCATTACATAAAACAATTTAATGTACCTTTTTCCCTGTTTATTCACATATCTAAATATATTTCTATATCCTGGACCCCCAATTCCCCATCGATATCACACCTCCAAAATTAATAACCCCATCAATACCACCTTTCCAAAATCTATCTGTGTAAGAAAACCATTATATCTTATGATATAGTTTCCAAATCATAGAGGACGCCACCACAGGGGTCGTTCGATCACCGAAGTCAAGCATCATCGGGCGCGGTCAATACTTGGGAGGGTGACCTTTCATTATAGCGAGAGGTCATCAATCTCGTGTACTTTATTTGTGTCAACAGCCATACCATGATGAACAAACCGGCTCTCGTTCGATCACCGAAGTCAAGCATCATCGGGCGCGGTCAGTACTTGGGAGGGTGACCGTTCTTTTGCCGCTGTTGCGTGCTGTTGGCATTCTTTTGATTTTTGTAGATACTCCTTCAATGCTATCCCTGTAACTCGCTTAGACAAACACTACATTACTGTGTTTCTTCGTTTACATTATTGTGACACACACAGTTATGTCATTGTACATTGTTGTTTCCATATGTGTATTATTCCAATTGTTTTTGTCAATCGTCTGTGGACCCAAACAATGGTCCTTTTCAGGGCCAAAAAGTGTATCTTCCCTTGACATACTGCCTTTTTTTTTTTTTTTTTTTAAATAACTCCCTGCACAATATCATTTTACAGTTGAGGAGGACTTCAATCATGAACAGGCTATTACATTATTTTCATAATCTTTTTGAATGTTTTAGTTTTTCATGAGTACCTACTTGCTTGTTCTAAAAAATGTTTGGATCAATTTAAATACCCTATTCCTATGCATCTATATTAAGTATTTAGAGGATATGCAACTATTCCTTCCTCTCAATATTTTTAGGGATTTATTTGGACTTCACTCTCCAATTCCTTTATAATACTAGCTGCATAAACTCCAATTGTCAGGGACAGGGTTGCAACCCCTTCCCCCCATCATTACATAAAACAATTTAATGTACCTTTTTCCCTGTTTATTCACATATCTAAATATATTTCTATATCCTGGACCCCCAATTCCCCATCGATATCACACCTCCAAAATTAATAACCCCATCAATACCACCTTTCCAAAATCTATCTGTGTAAGAAAACCATTATATCTTATGATATAGTTTCCAAATCATAGAGGACGCCACCACAGGGGTCGTTCGATCACCGAAGTCAAGCATCATCGGGCGCGGTCAATACTTGGGAGGGTGACCTTTCATTATAGCGAGAGGTCATCAATCTCGTGTACTTTATTTGTGTCAACAGCCATACCATGATGAACAAACCGGCTCTCGTTCGATCACCGAAGTCAAGCATCATCGGGCGCGGTCAGTACTTGGGAGGGTGACCGTTCTTTTGCCGCTGTTGCGTGCTGTTGGCATTCTTTTGATTTTTGTAGATACTCCTTCAATGCTATCCCTGTAACTCGCTTAGACAAACACTACATTACTGTGTTTCTTCGTTTACATTATTGTGACACACACAGTTATGTCATTGTACATTGTTGTTTCCATATGTGTATTATTCCAATTGTTTTTGTCAATCGTCTGTGGACCCAAACAATGGTCCTTTTCAGGGCCAAAAAGTGTATCTTCCCTTGACATACTGCCTTTTTTTTTTTTTTTTTTTAAATAACTCCCTGCACAATATCATTTTACAGTTGAGGAGGACTTCAATCATGAACAGGCTATTACATTATTTTCATAATCTTTTTGAATGTTTTAGTTTTTCATGAGTACCTACTTGCTTGTTCTAAAAAATGTTTGGATCAATTTAAATACCCTATTCCTATGCATCTATATTAAGTATTTAGAGGATATGCAACTATTCCTTCCTCTCAATATTTTTAGGGATTTATTTGGACTTCACTCTCCAATTCCTTTATAATACTAGCTGCATAAACTCCAATTGTCAGGGACAGGGTTGCAACCCCTTCCCCCCATCATTACATAAAACAATTTAATGTACCTTTTTCCCTGTTTATTCACATATCTAAATATATTTATATATCCTGGACCCCCAATTCCCCATCGATATCACACCTCCAAAATTAATAACCCCATCAATACCACCTTTCCAAAATCTATCTGTGTAAGAAAACCATTATATCTTATGATATAGTTTCCAAATCATAGAGGACGCCACCACAGGGGTCGTTCGATCACCGAAGTCAAGCATCATCGGGCGCGGTCAATACTTGGGAGGGTGACCTTTCATTATAGCGAGAGGTCATCAATCTCGTGTACTTTATTTGTGTCAACAGCCATACCATGATGAACAAACCGGCTCTCGTTCGATCACCGAAGTCAAGCATCATCGGGCGCGGTCAGTACTTGGGAGGGTGACCGTTCTTTTGCCGCTGTTGCGTGCTGTTGGCATTCTTTTGATTTTTGTAGATACTCCTTCAATGCTATCCCTGTAACTCGCTTAGACAAACACTACATTACTGTGTTTCTTCGTTTACATTATTGTGACACACACAGTTATGTCATTGTACATTGTTGTTTCCATATGTGTATTATTCCAATTGTTTTTGTCAATCGTCTGTGGACCCAAACAATGGTCCTTTTCAGGGCCAAAAAGTGTATCTTCCCTTGACATACTGCCTTTTTTTTTTTTTTTTTTAAATAACTCCCTGCACAATATCATTTTACAGTTGAGGAGGACTTCAATCATGAACAGGCTATTACATTATTTTCATAATCTTTTTGAATGTTTTAGTTTTTCATGAGTACCTACTTGCTTGTTCTAAAAAATGTTTGGATCAATTTAAATACCCTATTCCTATGCATCTATATTAAGTATTTAGAGGATATGCAACTATTCCTTCCTCTCAATATTTTTAGGGATTTATTTGGACTTCACTCTCCAATTCCTTTATAATACTAGCTGCATAAACTCCAATTGTCAGGGACAGGGTTGCAACCCCTTCCCCCATCATTACATAAAACAATTTAATGTACCTTTTTCCCTGTTTATTCACATATCTAAATATATTTCTATATCCTGGACCCCCAATTCCCCATCGATATCACACCTCCAAAATTAATAACCCCATCAATACCACCTTTCCAAAATCTATCTGTGTAAGAAAACCATTATATCTTATGATATAGTTTCCAAATCATAGAGGACGCCACCACAGGGGTCGTTCGATCACCGAAGTCAAGCATCATCGGGCGCGGTCAATACTTGGGAGGGTGACCTTTCATTATAGCGAGAGGTCATCAATCTCGTGTACTTTATTTGTGTCAACAGCCATACCATGATGAACAAACCGGCTCTCGTTCGATCACCGAAGTCAAGCATCATCGGGCGCGGTCAGTACTTGGGAGGGTGACCGTTCTTTTGCCGCTGTTGCGTGCTGTTGGCATTCTTTTGATTTTTGTAGATACTCCTTCAATGCTATCCCTGTAACTCGCTTAGACAAACACTACATTACTGTGTTTCTTCGTTTACATTATTGTGACACACACAGTTATGTCATTGTACATTGTTGTTTCCATATGTGTATTATTCCAATTGTTTTTGTCAATCGTCTGTGGACCCAAACAATGGTCCTTTTCAGGGCCAAAAAGTGTATCTTCCCTTGACATACTGCCTTTTTTTTTTTTTTTTTTTAAATAACTCCCTGCACAATATCATTTTACAGTTGAGGAGGACTTCAATCATGAACAGGCTATTACATTATTTTCATAATCTTTTTGAATGTTTTAGTTTTTCATGAGTACCTACTTGCTTGTTCTAAAAAATGTTTGGATCAATTTAAATACCCTATTCCTATGCATCTATATTAAGTATTTAGAGGATATGCAACTATTCCTTCCTCTCAATATTTTTAGGGATTTATTTGGACTTCACTCTCCAATTCCTTTATAATACTAGCTGCATAAACTCCAATTGTCAGGGACAGGGTTGCAACCCCTTCCCCCCATCATTACATAAAACAATTTAATGTACCTTTTTCCCTGTTTATTCACATATCTAAATATATTTCTATATCCTGGACCCCCAATTCCCATCGATATCAC